>APFE030315761.1:129986-197869 GCA_000404065.3 Pinus taeda | reverse complement strand
GGAAAAGTAAAGTTTAAGTTGCAAGGTGGAAGGGTTAGAACCCTTCCGGGTGTTTTGCATATTCCTGCATTAGCCAGAAATCTAGTTTCTGTAAGCAAGTTGGATGATGTAGGTGTAAAGACAATGTTTGAGAAGGATACATGCAAGATGGTTTGAGGAGCACTGGTATTGATGCGTGGAGTTTAGATTGGAACTCTGTACAAGCTACAAGGTAGCACTATTGTTGATGAGTGCAATAGTTCTATGGTTCCTGAAAATGAAGAAAATCTAGTGGTCTCTGGAGAAAAGACCATGCTGTGGCATCAAAGGCTTGGACATATTGGAGAGAAGGGCCTTCAATACTTCATGGTAAAGGTATGGTAGAAGGTATGAGTAATAGCTCTCTGGATTTTGATTTCTGTGAAAATTGTGTATATGGGAAGAAGAATCGGGTGAGTTTCCCCTCTGGTGGTAAGAGGACGAAACAAATATTAGAGCTTGTGCACAGTGATGTGTTCGGACCTGTGAAAGTTCCATCACTGGGTAAGTCTGTGTACTATGTATCATTTATAGATGACTTCTCAAGGAATACATGGATATATTTCCTTAAGAAGAAATCTGAAGTCTTTGACAGGTTTAAAGAATTTAAGGCTCTGGTGGAAAATCAGACAGAGAAGAAGATAAAGGTGCTGAGGACAGATAATGGTGGAGAATTCTGCAGCCAGGAATTTGAAGAATTTTGTAAGAAGTGTGGTATAGCACGCCAGAAGACTACTCCATATACACCTCAGCAAAATGGAGTCGCAGAAAGAATGGACAAGACGTTGATGGAAAGGGTAAGAAGCATGCTCAGTGGTGTCGGGTTAGGACAGGAATTCTGGGCAGAGGCGGTGGATACTGCATGTTACTTGGTCAACAGATCACCTTCATCAAGCGTTGGAGGATAAGACTCCACAAAAAGTATGGACTGGTAAGAAACCCTCTCTTTCACATCTGAGGGTATTTGGATGTGATGCATATGTACATGTTCCAAAGGAGAAACGAACCAAGTTGGATAGTAATTCTGAAAAGTGCATCTTTATTGGGTATAAGGATGGTTTAAAGGGTTATAAGCTTTGAAACCCAGTCACAAGGAAGGTTGTGTACAGTCGAGATGTGGTGTTCAGAGAGGTGAAAGATGTTATTAAACATGAAGTCCAACCAAAGGAACCTGTGAAGATAGAGTTTGAACTAAGGAGGAAGAATCAGACTCTGTAGCAAGGAAGAATCAGAAGATGAAGAGCCACAAACTCCGGCTGTGAGAAGATCAGCTCGAGAAAGAAGGCAGCCAGAAAGCTATAGTCCATCTGCTTTCCGTTCAAACTTTGCTTTGTCTGTTACTGATGATGATCCCAGAACTGTGAAGAAGCAGTGGATTCAGAGGATGGAAAACTCTGGAAAGAGGCCATGGTTGATGAAATGGCATCTTTGCACAAAAATGAGGCTTGGGATCTGGTGGAGTTGCCGCTGGAAGGAAACCCATTAGCAACAAATGGGGGTTCAAGAAGAAGACAAATGCAGAAGGGGAGGTGGAGAAATACAAAGCTCGGTTGGTAGCGAAAGGTTATTCCCAAGTGCTGGGAATTGATTTTGGTGATATTTTTTCTCCTATTGCCAAGGTAACTTCTATTAGATTACTTTTATCTGTTGCTCCTACTTTTGATTTTGAGGTAGAGCAGATGGATGCGAAGACAACATTTATTCACAAGGATTTGGAAGAGGAAATCTACATGAAGCAACCTGAAGGCTTTGCGGTGAAGAGTATGAAAGAACTAGTATGCAAGTTAAAGAAGTCTCTGTATGGGTTAAAACAGTCACCAAGGATGTGGTATCAGAAATTTGATACATTTATATGGGGACTTGGCTTCACCAGAAGCAAAGCAGATCATTGCGTGTATTTTAAATTAATTGGTGACCGTGTTATTTATCTGGTCTTGTATGTGGATGATATGTTGTTGGTTGGAAATGACAAAGAAATTATCCAGGATTTGAAGACCCAATTGTCCTCCAAATTCGACATGAAAGATCTTGGTGTTGCAAACTATATTTTGGGCATGGAAATTAAAAGAGATCGGGCAAAGAGGAAGCTCTCGTTAAACCAGAAGAAGTATATCGAGACAATACTGCAGAGGTTTAATATGCAGGATAGTAAACCAGTGAAGGTTTCTATTCCTGTAGGTGTGAGGTTATCTGCTGAACAATGTCCTAAGACACAAGAAGAGGAAGAGGACATGTCCCGTGTTCCATATGCAAGTGTAGTCGGTAGCCTGATGTATGTAATGGTCTGTACTAGACTAAACATTGCACATGCAATGGGAGTATTGAGCAGGTTTATGTCAAAACCAGGGAAGGAGCACTGGACAATCATGAAGCAGGTTTTCAGGTATTTGCGTGGCACTAGTGATTATGGTTTGTGCTACCAAGGAAGACTAGGATTGGACAGAGTTTTGGATATTCATGGCTTTATTGATGCAGACTGGGTTGTAGATCTGGATCAGTGAAGATCTACAAGTGGGTATGTGTTTAACCTATTTGGAGGTGCAGTCAGTTGGATGAGTAAAAAACAATCTGTAGTGGCACTATCAACTACAAAGGCAGAATACATGGCAGCGACTCATGCAAGCAAGGAAGCAGTTTGGTTGCAGAGATTGTGTTCAAGTATGGGGTTAGTACAGGGAGCTATAACGATATATTGTGACAGCCAAAGTGCAATTTTCTTGGCAAAGAACCCTACTTATCATTCAAAGACAAAGCACATTGATGTTCAGTATCACTTTGTGAGGGATATGATAGAAGACAAAAAGGTATTGCTGGTAAAGGTGGACACTTTAAAGAATACTGCAGATGCACTGACAAAATCTGTGAGCTCTGATAAGTTCTCTTGGTGTAGAGAAACAATGGGCGTTTCAGGACTAGAAAAATGACTAAGCTCTCCTGTGGCCCCGTCTGGAAAGAAAACAACAAGTGGGAGATTGTTGGGTTGTGTTAAATTCTTTCCACGACTAGAGGGAGGGCGAAGCCCCCCCTTCATTGTGCCGATTGCGTAGCGGGGGGGTCACGGGGGGGCGGAAGCCCTCCCTGTCTAGGGGGTTTGAGTGGGACGGGTAGCCCCCCTCTACAGGGACTGGGGCAGCGCCCTGGGAAAAAAAAATTTGGACCCTATATTAGGTTGGGCAAACCTACCTATGGTTTTCCGTCCATGGTTTTGGACGCGATGGTTTTCGGTCCATGGTATTGGATGCTTCAGCATCTATAAATATATATTGTAACATTGAAAGGAACATAATGAAAAATCAAGCTGGTAGTCTCGGTTTTGGGATCCAGGGGAAAATCTTTGTGCATATGTGTTTTATGAGTTATGCTCTCGCATTGTTTATTTTCTTTGTTTTAGAATTTGTATGCAGGTAATTTCTGTACAGGGTTAAAACCTACAGGTTCAACACTTTTGGGTGGTTAAGTTTCCCTCTTTTGAGTGGCACGTGGTATTGATGTGGAATAACAGGTGGTAATAACATGGAAAGTGATGTGATAGGCCTTGGGATTCATGCCAAATAGTTGTTTTTTAGACCTTGTAGTGTTAAATAATTTCATTGTCTTCAACCATTTTGGAGTGCAAAAGGAAAAAGTGATCTAGAAATCTACATGTCTAGCAGTGCAAGTAGTAAGCACTTAAGGGTAGACTCAAATCTAGATTTGGATAAGTACATAAGACTTGTTCAAGGTTTTATCTGGTTAGATTTCCAAGCCCCAAAGCTATCTAAAATGTTCTTAGTCTTATAGGAATCTAGGAGTTAATGGGTGCAAGTAGTTTGAAAGATGAAAAAATGGCCAGATTTTGGATCTATCAAGTACCACTCTTAGAAAAATTATCAAGATATATGGGCATCTACTATATCACTTGCTAGTTAGTTACATTGGGTTATATGCCACATCCCAAAAATTAGGACTTATTTCCGCTATTGAGGTGAAGGTGGGCATTATTGCAAGTTAATGCGTTTATATTTTGGTATCAAGGTATCCAATGGCATAGTTTCATTACGCAATGAAGTTGGGGCTAGATGTTGACTTTTGTGTAACTTGGGAGGTACTCCAAGCCTTGGTGTTCGAGGGTTGGAGGTCAAAGTGCCACAAATGGGCTTGTGGGCTTAAGATCAAATCTTGAGTGTTTTTTACCCATCATGATTTGGGACAAAAACATGATGAATTGACGACATAGGATGGATGAGGATGATAGTGCTCAGCGAGACGATTCCAACACAACAAGGATCATCTAATTTGTAGTTGTCATTAGAGAGAAATAAATTTTTGAAGTTCACTAATTAATTATTAGTTGTCAAGTCATGTTAGGTTGATGTAAATAACTCCAATAGAAGGGCCTCTTCATTAATTCAAAGAATCCCCTCTTTAGCCTATAAAAGGAGGGTGAGATGATTCATTTTAGGCATCCATTTGGTGCAACAAAAGGCAAGAAAGATAGCTCTGAAATTGCCCTAGCCACAGTAAGAGAGGGAGGCTCTAAGACAGCATGGAGGAGGTCTAAGTTCCTTAATGGAGGTTGAGTGAGCTACTGGAGTAGTGCTTTATTTTTGGGTCACATTGGGGGAGGCCAAGAGGTTTTCTTAGACACCATAGGTCTGTTCTTGACGGCAAAAGGGAAAGGGTGTTGTTTTGTATGGTTAGGACCCTTAGAAAGTGTTTCCACGGGAAGAGATAGGCTTTTTTTAGCAAGATGCAGTCCCTAAAACAACCATTGATCTACATTAAGGCCAACATGGAAGGCGTACAGACTATTTGGGAGTGTCGGTGGATGGCATGACAACATGCAGTCTAGGGAGTGTTGGAGAAGGATGACCGCATCCTTAGAAGGACTATTATTGTTATCATCTAAAAATTTGATCATTTAGCCTAATTTACTAGATGGATCAATGTACACCATGTAAAGCCAGTTTAACCAAGTAAAATTGCTTTCACTGTGAAAAATTACTCAATAAACGACTTTTGTTAAGTAATTTATAGTTAAACCCATGAAGAATAATTAAATAAATCATTTCTATTTGATTTTATTCTAGGAACAATTAATTAAACCATTGTTCAATGATTATTCCTTTTCATATTTGACCCAATCATGAAAAATTAATAGATAAATCATTATTTACCTTATTTTTCTATAAGAATAATTAATTAATCACTCATTAATTATTATTCTTTGTTAAATTTCACTAAATCCCTTAGGAATAATCAAATAAATCCTTATTTATTTATTATTCCTTAACTAATTCCTTGAGATGATAAATAAATAATTTATTTATTGATTATTTCTAAATAAAAGTTTAAATACCTTTTCCCTCCTAACCAAATATAATAAAATATTCCAAGTGGTTACTCGAAGAATGGGAACAATAATTTTATTATTGCTCATTATTCAAGGATAACTCAATATTTTGTTATAAATAGAAGGGTTTTCCATTCATTATTCACTTTTAATTATTTTCATTGTTGCACTCACTGTTGTAGCGCTGATTATTTTCATTGTCGCACACCATATTTTTGGCGGGTTTACACATTATAGAGGAGAGAGACTCTACATAAGATGAAGACATTTGAGTATAGTGAAGAACCCATCCCATAGAGGGGGACTGGTAAAATCTATTTGTTCCCTTCATAGGTGTTATAATAAAACTATTCTTCATATATCTGGTTTCCATTAGATGATTGGAGTTATTACTCTTTCTTTTTCTTGTTTAACTATGATTGTGGCATAGATCCGAACTTTGGAAAGTTTTATTCCTATCAGTTGTTGCAGATATACAATGTTTAGCAGCGATTTATATTGTTGAGATTATTTGTCATCCACAATCTTAAGTGGGTTCTTTTCGTACATTTTTAAGAAGAAAACACTACAACAAAATTGGCGAATCCACTAGGTTTATACTTCAAATCCAGAAACCTGGGTGACCTTCAGTTTTCATCTTAGGGTTTCTTCTTTTTTTAATTCTCTTAACGTTTCCTAGATTTTTAACCCTAGATCTGTTAAATTTCGGACTTCTGAAAGCTTTCTGGTCGTTTCCGCAGGTCACAGGAACCAACCGTGACAAAGGTCACACCTTTTTCTGAGATATGTCGATCAGGATCCATAGAGAGGAAATCACACGTTTTGGCCCAAAAAGTGGAATCTAGAGGCCAGAGCACACTTATTAGCCCAAAAAGTGTGATCCCTACTAGAAAACAGGTCAGTACCTACAATTTCTTGGTTTTAGGTTTTTTCTCAAATTTGTTTTCAGGTTTTGCAGAGAGTTATCTATTGGGTTGTCTGACCTCTGTCTCATCACTCTTAGGCTTTGATCGATTCTCATTTACTTATCGATGTCGAATTTAGCCTCCCCTAGGGCCTCTATTACTCTTCCACCTTTCTAGGAGGATTTTAGCTGAGTGAGTAGTCTGAGTTTCTGCAACGCTTTCAACCACATTTTCTAGATCTGTACCCTTCTACTTCAGATTTGTTAGGATAGTTTGTCACCATCCATAGTTTCACATTTAAACTTGTTTGGTCATTGGCCTTATGGTCCCATAAGTTTCCCTAAGTGTTTCACCCATCTCCCTATATTTTTGCAGTGATCTTCCCCTCTTGTTTTTTGTTGTTGTTGCACCACTTTCCAGCAGCTTAGTGTCACTTGATCCCACTCACACCAACATTTAGATCTCTTGACCATTTTAGTGTATATTCCATTGATTTAGCCACCAAGAAATACAGTGTTTGCAAACCCAGTTTGGACGGGGTTTAGTTAAATTTTTTCTGTTCATTTTTTGTTATTAATTTCAATTTATTTTCAGCAATCTTTTTTCTTTTTTACAAACATGATCTGGGCTTAATCAATAAATATGTTCGCACACACAAGCACTCCTAACAAAAGGGTGCTTGGTTTACACCGCCAAGCCAGGACTTAACATAATAAATTTATCTCCCCTCATCGAGGCAAAGGCATATTGTTGATCTCCCTTAACCATTTTCCATGTCACATGTGTATTACCACCATTGCACCACCAAGACATTTGTCATAGAGACTATTAGGCCTTCATCCCCAATTTCCACTTGGGCACATTACCCCTCCCCGTTGGGTTTGAGTTCATAGCCCTCTGAGTCCCCATACCAGCTCTTTTCCCAGTTCTTTTGATTCCTCATCTAATTTTGAGCCTCCTTCACCTCATACCATCACCATGTCTGGACCCACAACTAGTGCAGGAACCCAACCTTATGTTGGCTCTGGTTCTATCCCGGTGGTCAAATCAAGTAGAACGGTCTGAGGAACCATTCTGACAATCCCCATGCTCCCCTTTATGGCTGAGTTAAGTCTACCAGATTTTAACTAGTTGATAAATGACCCCATACACCACAATTTTGGCTAGCCTTCTATGTTGACTAAGCTTCCCTCAGACATCCTAAAGTTTGAGGGTAATGGTGAAGAGGATCCTACCAACCATGTTCAATCCTTCCACACGTGTTGTTCTTATAACTCCATAACTGATGACTCCATTCATCCTTGCCTATTCCAACACAGGCTCACTAGAGACACTGCAAAATGGTATGTAGACTAGCCCTCTGCATCTCATTCCATTTTTGTGATGCTTGTGAAAGCATTCCTCTCATGTTTCTAGTTATCTCTCTCGTATGACACTGGTATGGAGCTATTGACCACATTTTGCCAATCCTCCACCACTCGCCTTTCCAACCATGTTCAAGAGTGGCATCGAAGGAGGAGCACATGTTGGGCCCCACCTTTCTAAGACCATGTCTATATAGATTGGTTTCTTAGGAGCCTTTTATCTCCTGTTGGAAACAATGTCGTGTCCCATTTTCCTCAGACCGAGCAAGAAGCTTTCCAAACTGCTCCGAGATATGATTTGATTTATGCAAAATCCAATTATGTTTAGAACGTCATTCCAGACCTCCCTCATCCTAGAAGTGCCAATGCATTGGGGGCATCTCACATCACCGACAGTATCGTTGGATCCCTTTCACACTCTTTGCCATCTACTCAGCAAAGTTATGGTTGTCCGCAGGAGGGAACTAGTTTCTCCAACACTTATGCCCCTCCTACTAGCAACATGTTTCTCGGACCCCAACCTTTCTACCAAATTATTGCTCCTCCCTATGCACATCCTAGTGTTCTAGCCCCTTAAGCATTAGCGTCATAGCCTCCCATGCATCCTGAGCCCCAGCAACAACCACCTGCTCAAGGTCAAGTATTTGCACAAAAAAGTGCGACCAATCCCCAAAATTCGAAGAAAAACAATAAGGTCAAGGGTAACGAGGGAACCAAGGTAATCATGGTAATCAACCTAGTGACCCCCAGGGGAACTAGCCTAACACCAACAACAAGCAATAAGGTAGCCAACCCAAGCAGAAAAAGGTTATTTGTACGAACAAGCCTTGTGCATGTTATGGTGTACATGGCCATTATACATGAGTGTCCTCTCTTACTGCAGATGTGCCAAATGTGGGAAGCTCAAGCAACTTCTAGAGGTCAACAATCACCTCAGAATCCTATGCCATCTCAATTGGAAGTGCTCACAAATTCTTTCCCTCAACAAGGATTTATTGATGCTCAACCTTAGCCAGGTCAAGCAACCCATCCCCCCAACCTTCTGGTCCTAGTGACTACCAAATCCTTATGATAAACTCTGATGAGGTTAACCCCTCAAATTTCAACCTTCACACTCGGTCATGTCAATATGACAAACCCTCGACTTCGTCGACCATCGATTTTGAAACCAAAGTATCTGTTGAGCCTCTTATGACAACAAATGTTCCTTTACAGATCCCTTAATGTAAATTTGTTGTTATTCTTAGGATCCCAAAGGGACCATTACACCGTAATGCAAATTCTAAAAAAATTGCCCATATATAGAACATAGTAGATGACTTGGCGCAATCACCTGCTACCATGTCAATGCTGGAAGTCCTCCAATCATGGCCATCTCAAAAGAAATCTCTAGTAACTTCCTTGGGTGAAATAGATCCTTTTGACGATCATTTGATTGTATTCCTGGTTGATAGATCAGAGCATCCCCCATTGCCTACATCTATCGCTTTCCAGATACCAGTTAGAGTCCATAATGCCATCATCTCCCAATGCATTATTGACAAAGGTGCATCCACCTATGTGATATCCACTATTGTTTGGAAAGACTTAAGTCACCTAAGTTGTCACCCTCCACCATCACCTTGCGTGCTTGGGACGGACACTCCTCCCAGCACCTTGGCATCTACCACAAATATCTCGTGACTCTTATGGGCAAGACCCTTCATGTTAATATTGAAGTAGTCTACATTCTCTTAGGTCGTAGTTACTCACATGCCATGTCAACCATCGCGTCTGCAGTGTTTCACAAGATGTGCATCCCCCATGAAGGGAAGATCATTACCATCGATTAGTTGACTTACTACAAGTCAGCATCCATGTCCTCCCCTGAGTCCATTATCTTGTCAATGTCCAAGAAATAATCTTCAACTCCTCCCACTGGTGTTTCACCCAGAGTCTATAAAGATTCCTCATTGTTGGGTACCTTTCTTGGTCCTCCCCCTCCCATCTTGAAGCCTAACTCTATGAGTTTTTTCATGTTACAAGCGTCACATGGTGCCCTTTAGTAGTCAGGTACACCTAATCAATAGTCAGCTCCTTAGCACCCTGTTGTTGCCCTTCCAGCTGAGCCATCTGAGTCCACCCCCCAAGACCTCCTCCGTTTGGGGGTGCCTCTCTTATGTTTCTACTAGGAACTGCTCCTCTAGGTCTCAACCACCTAGGAGCTATTTCGTTGGGACATTACCTTGCCAACCAGATACATTTCTTATTCCCCCTTTCGAGAGTATTTTATGTCCCTGTCATGGCTTCGCTGGTCCCCATGACCCCTGTCACTACTTCAATTCCATCACAAACTCAACCAGCTCATGTTACGAAAGCATCAAAATAGGGGGGCAAAGCTAAGATGAAAGAACCTAAGGACAAGGCTCCCCAAGCTCCTCAAGCCTCTAAGGTCCCAAAGTCGATGCCCCCATGTGCTTTGTGTAAGGTTATCAGACACACCACCAACAATTGTCCTAAACTTCCTCAAATTAAACCTTTGGTTCATAAAGTGTTCCGTGAGTCAAATATCCAAGAAGTCCATGTTAACTTGTCATGCCCACCCAAGAAACTCAAAATGTTGAGCACAAACCACCGTTGTGCCCTATGTGATCATCATGGTCACTATTCCCATTGTTTTTCCCTCATCTTGATGAATTTCACAATTGCCATGTGGTGCTTCACGAATACAAGGCCACTCATAGTGGATCATATACTCCTCTACCCATGGATTCTGGTACCACTAGTCAACCAGAATAGGGAGACTCTTGTCCCACCATAGTAATCCCTCCCCCCAATGTCAAGATGACAGACACTACAAACCATATCCTTTACCTGTCGTCATCCTTGAGTTCCTCACAGAAAAGTGATTCTAAGATTTTTTCACGCGCTTCTATCGAACCTCCTTCAACAGAATCCCAAGTCTCAACATCTGTAGATCCTCGATCTACCAGCTCGTCCTCTACCATTCAAGATGATGAATATGTGAACCTTATTTCTCAAGTTGATGCACCAGGTAATGTCGTCACATTATGTAGTTAGTCTTCCTCCAGTTCGACCATCTCCCAGCCTGATGAGGACACCATGGAAGCTATGTCTACCCCTGATCACCCTTACGCTTAGGAAAGGGGGCATTTCTTTAGAGGATTTTGAAGGCCATTCCCTTCCTAATTCTTCTCATGCACTCTACCTCAAGAAATTCTACTCATCCCTTTGATTTGCGTGTCTTTATTTCTACCATGAAATTAGGTAGATTGCATCATCTCATCCATTGTCTTTTGCACCTTTCATATGGATCCATCATCCACACCATATCTCGGTCATGTCGACGATGCGAGTTGCTTCTCCTAGAATTTGGCCTCGGTAGCCTGGGCCATTTTCACCCCCTTGCATATGTTAGTCATTTCGAATGACATGTGCATTGGATCTACCACCAATAATCATGTCGAATATGATGTAGTGATAGGTTTGTTAGTCGATGCCCTTGCTCATCACATCCTTCATCTTCATGTTAATTTAGATTCCTTGCTACTTTTAATACAATTGAATGGTGTGTATCATGTGCATAACTAAGTCCTATTTAGAAAATATCTATGAGTTAAGTGGTTGGTACATGATATTGAAACCATTAAATTCAGTCATGTGCCTAGCGCCCAAAATCACTATGTAGATACCAATGAAAATAAAATTCTAGATTGGCATTTATCACATGTATACCACATAAGGTAACACAACAAATGGTGAATCATCATCGTTATATAAAATGCATAATCATATTATTTATCATAAAATTGTTTGGAGCCATAGCTCTAAATACATCTGACATGCCCATAGAATGTTACAAAATAAAAATTAAAGGGACCCACATGTCCCTATATCTGGTCATTGTCTAGTGGATCTCACGCCAAAGGCTATGCTCCACCTGCACGTAGATCACGTACTATTTGACCAACCATCGCTACACACCGCATGATACCTTGCCACTCTGAGGGAAAACTAGTGCATTGATCTACGTACCGATCCTCTAAGTCATGCCATCCATGCTATGAAACCTCGATCAAGAGTACATCAAACCTATGATCCAAATCAACAAGCATCATAGTATACTTTGGACATTGATGTGACAATGATGTCCCCCGATCTGCAGCCCCTGGCACTGCAACTCAACCTGCATAGCATGTCGGCTTTACCTGTGCTATGCTTTCATATAACATATTTCACACTATGTACCATATACATGTGATAGAAATATAAAATGTGCCATAAAAATAGCAACTTAATACTTATCGTTTAGTCCCCATGCTCGCTTAGGAGGAAGTGGCAAGTCAGGGTCTCCCTGATAGTTCATCCTGCTATAAGCATAATCATCAATGTAAAGGGGCATCTGATCCCAATGTGCAAAAAACTTAGGTCAGAACACTCGTCTGACTCCCTCTCCGCCTCCTTTCTGCAGTAGCTGCTCCCAGTGGCATCCTGGGCTCCCGTGGGGCCCCATCTCATATCTGTACATGAGGACGGATAGTGGGTATCTTCTCTGAAAAGAATGCACATAGTATTGTACCAAATGCATAGTCATGGTTCACCTACCTCCTGCAAAGAATCAATTGTCTTTTCACTAATAACAACATCATCTGGGCTGACCCATAGTAGGTCCTAGCCAAAACACTCTCAACCAACATCATTTGCCCACTACTGATGTGGTGGAACACCTGGCTCCCCAAGACCGTAGCACAACTGCGGCAACTACTTGTGTCTCTAGCCTCTCTAGATCAACAAGCGGGATAGTCGTGCCCTTGACATGAACACCCCATCAACAATAGTGCTCCTCAAACTCAGTAATGTTCCTCCCATGACGTAACACCGGATGAATATCCCCCACCACTTTGAGGGGAGGGAGTCTAGTGAAGAAGTAAATATCCTGTAATGTGAGCTTGATCTTGTGCCCCTGCATGAAAAATACCTCTTGGTTTGGATCCCAATAGCTCACAATTGTCGATAGCAAGGGCTCACCTTCCCTCATCGATGGGTTCTCTACAAACTTGAGAACCCCATACCAAGCCAATGTGCCTCGAACCACATGATCCCCCTGGATCTTGGATCGAAGCATATCCAAGTTTCGTTCATGCCAATTGACTTTCAACTCTTCCATTCCTACAACACACCACATGTCTTCTCAGTTCAGAGAATAAAACAATGGTATACACTAATCAACCTACAACCCCCACCAGGCTAGTAGACCAACCCTCTCTCCAGCCCCAAATCATAGTTTTCAACACAGAAAATGCGATCTCACAGGTTTCTAGCTGTTTCCTGTGAGCCATATCGCACTTTTGGGCCCAGAACGTGCAATGCGACCGTGAGAAAGGGCAAGGGTCTCCCAGGGAGCTGTCAAGTGCCAAAAATCAAGAAATAAACCACTGAAATTAAAGAGATGAGTAAGGCCACCTACCTAAAAGTCGTAGATCCTGATTCTAATGGTCGGCTTGTCCCCCATGATCTCCAAAAGGTTTATGGCCTTTTCCTCCTCTCCAGATTCACCACAACTCACTTAGAAAATGAATCCAAATTGTAGGGAAAACATCCTTCATAGAAAAATCCCCTACTTTTCTATCACCATTGTGACTAGACCATAGCTCAGTTTAATGAATCATTAGCACTGTTCATAAGCTATCATTGAGCTCTATAATGGGTCTTCCTTAGTTTTTGATGATTTGACACTTCACGAGGAAGTCATTTTTCCAAGAAAGGTCACTTCGTCGCATCTCAAAATAGAATTTCGTCATAAAGAAATGCTTGTACTTTGGCGTCCACCTCCCTTAATAATTTTCGTACCATATGTCAACTTTCATCATGAGTAACCATCACTTACTCATGTTTTGATGGTCCCCATTGGGCCTAGTCTATGTGGCAGCGTCATTGAGTCACCCTTGTTCAGAGCATCTATGATGAGTCACCCTTGCATTGTTGGATTCTATTTCATGTCCCATTATATCATGTCATAGTATTCCATCCATATTTGCATAGGGCTCATCTTGTGTTACCCATTTTGGCCTCTAGTCATATTGTCCCCATCCCCTCCGGAGTTGAGTCAGTCGCTGCCAGGTCAACCATGCACTTTATTCTCTGACAAGGGAAGTCATCTATTTGTCACCCAGTCCCATTTTTCCCATTGTTCCCGGTGTTAGTCCATCAGTCACATTACTATTTTCCCTCATGCTTTAGTTGAGGATCCTCATTACCTCATCTATCTGCTATAGATCCATTTGAGCAAATCAAATCCCAATATTCAGATCAGTGATTTAGGACCCATCAAACCCTAAAATCAGTAGCTTCGTGCCCTAAACAATTAAACCTTTTGAATGCCTCCTTCCCAGATAGTTTCATGACTTCAAGACATCCAAGAATTGCCTCTAAAGGTACCAACACAAGTAAGCCCTTATGAAGGTGCGCTACAGAGCAGTTGAGTCGACTACTAGGGTGCTCTGCAGAGTGCTTATGCTTCCTTTCGCTTGCGCTGGGTGAGAATGAATGAAATTCACATAGGGTTTGGGGAATGTTCTTATATTTTGGAGTCATCTAGAAGTTCCCTGTCTTATCAACTCCCATGAGCTCGAAAATGGATGAGGAATGAGTTAAGGATCATCCTACCCTCTCATCCCTTCCTCCATGGAACTAATTCTAAGTATGGAAGGCCATTCAATGTCACCATTAATGACAAAACCTCCTTCATCTTCCTATAAAATAACCACTAATCTAAGGGATCAGGGGCTAGATTATATTGAATTGTAAGGAGATAATGCTGCTATGAGACCTGAATTTGGAGCAAATGATGTGATGCGATAATCTTGTCTTGATTTTGATGTGATGTGGATGGGATACAAGCTGGAGGAATGACTTTGAATCAGACACTGATGGTTGTAATTCCTTCTTCTATCTAACAAAGTGTTTGAACCTTTTTCCATATGATGTGTTCTTTCATGATTCTTATGTGTATGAATTGCTTTTGATTCCTTTCATTTATATTCAATGGATCGTATGCTTTGATCAGTTTTCGTCTTCTGTTGTGTTGACAGGGTACTTTTCAAGTGGTTTAAGTACGGGAAGGAGTGATGGAATCGATACAAGGGAGTTGAGAGGAAAGCAGAACTACAAGTAGGCCTTCTATCCTCTATTCTTATCTATTGCTTATAGGGAATGTCTAAAACACTTTAAACTGTTGTTGTAGGCACAACTACTTGTCTAGTGAATTAGTATTTATCTGTAGATGCTAAATTCTCCAAAACAAATTGGCGACTCCGCTGGGGAAGCTATCACCTTTCCTAGTAGCTTATTCACCTCCTAATACATCCTTGTAGACTTTATTTGTGTTCATTTACTATATTTCAGCTCTTTTGCATTGAATTTTGGTCAAAAAATGAGGTTAGATGACTCTTGAGTGGCCTCTCAGAAATCAGTATAGGCCTGGTTAGGGGATAGTGCTTTGCAGAGCACCCTTCAATGAGAGACAATGCTTTGCAGCATAGTTAGGCCCTCTTTGACCTACGCTGATCAACCTTAGGTCATATTCCCACCTTCGGAAAGTGTTTTTGCCAACTTTTCTGTATTTGTTTTCTTGCTTGCTGATTGATCAATGAATGCCATGTCTCAGAGAACAAATTGTATCTCCTTTGCCTGCCCTACTTTGATTTGATTGATTAATGTTTCTTTAATGTTTTATTTGTAGTTATCAGTCTATAGTTAGAGTTAGAATATAGTTGATTCATCTTCATTCGAAAGAAACTATCATAAAGTATTCTCTTCCTTCAAATTAGAACTATCGTAAAAGTCTTCATTCTTATTAAAGATTGATTGATTATATGTGCATTTTTCCTTTTTGTTCATCATAACATTAATGGATTCGAAAAGAAAAACTTGTATCTTTCATATTGTAGTTTGTGAATGCTTGAAAGGAATAGCTAGGGAAATTTCATTACTTGTGCTCTTTGCCCTTTGTCAAAGATCTGATTGCTCTATCCCTGCTAGCTAAGGTTTTAATTGTTCAATTGAATGACAATAATGCTTATCATATTAGTTGCATTTTAGAAATTGCAAACATACATCACATGGTGAACCTCGAAAGTCAAATTCTAAAGAATATCAACTTAAAATTTATCTAAATTTACCTAATGGGGCATTGTCACCTAATGAAAAACATTTAGAGGTGTAGACTAGAGACATGTTACGACATCGTAAAACAAAGCAACTATCACTAACTTGTATGCAATACATCCTAAGTGTGGTACCTCATTCCATGTACATGAGTATATCGTATCTTGTCCACGTACCTTCAGGTATATAGGGTAGTGTTACAGTACATAAAGTATATGGAAATGCTTTCACTGTACGGTTTCGCATTAGACAGTTTTTATACGGATTGGTCCTCCACGTACTTTCAGGTATATATGGGAGGAAAAAACTAGGTTGCTATCCATCTTTAGGTCACCGAGTCAGTCGCCTTGTACACTGTAATACACCGAACACAGTATTCGTGGAGATTTCCTGCCCGTACTTCTTGGTTCGCTAGGAGGTATTTTGCAATTCACAGTTGCTTGGTAAAACTTTTGCCTAGATTATCCATCTTTTTTTTTGTTATGTTACTTTGATTAAAATAAACTGATTGACTATGGATAACATCCTCCATGCTCACTCCTTAGTTGATCTTAAGTTGAAACATATGGCAACAAATCCGGAGTCCACCGATCAAGGAATTCCTTTTGATGGGAATCCTAGTCCTTTTCCTCCTTTTGGAAATGTTGGTGCTCCATATATGAATACATTGTCCCTTCCAGGGTTTACCATTGGCTTGCTAGTATGGCTGTTTTTAGCCTCCTTGGTTCAAATAATTGTGATTTATCCATAATCGAGTACAGCTCCAACTGGACAAAATCAACCCCGAATTGATCCTAAAGTTGACCCACTTCTTTCTTCCTTCAATGTTTCTTCCTCCCCTTCTTCCTCTTCACCTGGTGAAAGTATTGGTACTAGTAACTAGGTGGCTAAGAAGAAGAAGAAAGGGGAAAATAAGAAGAAGAAGAAAATTCAGCAGAGGGGCAACCAACCAACTATTTCTTTGAATGCAACATCTACTGAGACATTGTCCATCAAGCCTCACAAAGTTCGATATCCATGCAAACTTTGTACAGGAGACCATCTTCATCAAAATTGTCCTGATATTCCTCAAATCTTAGAAGAATGGTCTTCCCATTCACATCATCCTGTGTCATCAACTTCTGGAGATCATGTTGGTGACACACTATCAACTAGTGGTAGTAAAATTCATGGAAAGAAGGGTAAAGTTAAGTTTCCATGTACGTTATGTGAAGGGAACCACCCCATTCACCTTTGTCCCTATCTGGATGAAGCCAAAAGAGTGTTTGATAACCGTCCTGCTTCACTGCAGCAACTTCCATCTGGTTACAGGAAACTCTCCCTAAATCCTTCACTAGTTGATGATTAACTGACCAAAATCAACCGTCAATCAAAACCACTCTCTCTAAAAGTGAATCCTATGAGACTATACCTGACCCAAATCAACAGGTCGAGGTAACAGTTGACCTAATTTCACCGTTAATAAATCATACCTTTCCTGAAGAGAGTGAATATGATACCACTCAATTTCTTTTTGTTTCTTTAGATTCTAATGAGCTTGGGGGCAGTCCTCCTGTTACATCAAGACAAGAGGAAAATCCTCCAGTTCTTGTAACTCAAGGGGTTAATACTCCCATTTCTACAGTACCCCCTCTAAGTAGTCTAGTCACTTCCTTTGATTGGAATTGTCTAGCAAGATTCCATCTTCCTTATTATGTGCCTTTCCAGATCATAGTACAAGTTTGTAATATGATTGTATCTGGCACTATTATAGATGAAGGAGCATCAATGAGCATCCTTTCCTCAACTTCTTGGCAAGTGCTCGGTTCGCCGCCACTTGTGCCAGTTACCCAAAATCTGTTGGCTTTTAACAGAGGAACCAGTCAACCATTAGGGATCCTCCCTTGGTTACCCATTACTTTGGGAGGAAAAAAAATTTATCTTAACATGATGGTAGTCCCAGCACCTTTAGATTATAATTTACTTCTTGGGCGCGACTATGTTTACGACATGGGAGCTATTGTTTCAACATTCTTTCGAGTGATTTGTTTCCCGCATGAAGGCATAATTGTCACCATTGACTAACTTTCATTTCCCAGTCCAAATATGGCTTCCAGTCAACTATCTTCCTTAAATGGTCCTTTTGTACAAATGGTATCATCCCTGCCACAGATTAATTATGTGGCAAACCATTCCATACCTACATCAACTAACGATCAATTCAGTGATGTTGTACATCATGTACTGGGGGCATTGGAACCAGATCTCTCCTTCATGACCTCTTATGAGTTTTGATCCAAGGAATATGAGCATAGTTCCTTTTCTTGTGTCAAACGCATTAAAAAATGAAACAAGGAATATGAGGATAGTTCTTTTACTGTGTCAACCTCGTTAAAAAATGAAACAGGTCCATGAGGATAGTTCCCTGTCTTCTATCAACCTCGTTAAAAAATGAAACAAGGAGTATGAGGATAGTTCTTTTACTGTGTCAAACTTGTTAAAAAATGAAACAACTCCATGAGGATAGTTCCATGTCTTGTGTCAACCTCGTTAAAAAATGAAACCAAGGATATGGGTAGAGTTCCTTGTCTTGTGTGAAGCTCATTAAAAAATGAAACAAGGTCCCCTGGAGCAACTTCCATGTTGAGTCTTCGATTAGATCTCGTAAAATCCCAGTCAAGTCTTTCACTTGATCTCGTAAAATAACCTTCATTCCATCCATCTAATAGCCACAAGTAGTCTACCTAGGTGAATGTAATGAAGCTTGGGGGGCATGCACCTAAAGGTAATTTTAAGCTTCCCTATAGGTTATGTGAAGGTAATCACCCCATTCACCTTTGTCCCTATCTGGATGAAGGCAAAAAGTTATTGGATAACCGTCCTGCTTCACCACAGTGACTTCCATCTGGTTACAGGAGACTCTGCATTTCATCATGCTGGGGACATGTAAACTAATCTCAAGCATAGTTTTCGTTTTAAGCTTGTGTAAAAATGAAACTGAATCCAAGCATAGTTTTCATTTCAAGCTTGTGTAAACATGAAAATGAACCCAAGCATAGTTCCCTATGGTTCAAGCTTGTCTAAAAATGAACCCATTTCAATTTTTAACCCTCGTGATTTCCATTTTATCATCCTCTTTTGTCAAATGAGCCTTGGTTGTTTTCATCCCATCGCCACCATCCCTTTGGTCGATCATACGCTTTCACTTGGTTGTTTACCCTTTTTGAGGAATAGTTTCAATGACTGGTCTTATTGGCCAGCCTCTTCACATAAATCAACATGTTTTGAGAAGTTCCAACACAACGGAACTAGTTGCTACCCTAGACACCACACGTTCCTCAAAATGGAGTCTTCTTTAAGCTCTTTTTAGACTCTCTAAATATGAAAATATTGTCGAGCACTTGTCCTTTCCAGCTCATTAACGGATTGGAAAAGATATCTCTCTTGTCTTATTTTATTCTTTTTCAGAATTGAGAGATTAATTTATGAAAAATAACTTGTGGACTTTTCTTTTTGTCCCTTTTCAAACTCTATAAACATGAAAAGTATCAAGTTATCTTTGTCGTTAAACTCATTAAAACATCAAATAACAACAAACTTATCCATCTAGACAAGACTGAGTTTCACCTTCGCTAGACTCCTTAAAACATTAAATAGTGATGGATTTGCCCAAAGGGTGAAATTATATAATAAGCATATGTTATCCTCCTCAAGCTTGATAAAAATAAAGAGGTACTAGTCAGCAATGACTGGGGAAAATGGAAAAAGGGGAAAACCACTTTATGGTAGCAAGTTGCCCTTGAACATGACACTTTCACTCCATCACCGTGACTATTTGGGCTGGGTTATTATCTTGAAGGTTATCATACCGTTAGTCTATCATACCATCCATCAATTTGTTTTGGGTCAATGTTACCAATTCACTTTAATGTCACTGACATGTTCAAGAGCAGTCATCTCGTCAAAATCCATCTTTTGCAATACCATAAACCTTCATTTTCATCACCGCCATTCCTAAACCGTGTGTCATCAGTCAAATTCCATCTCTAAAATCAATACACTTTTTTTGTGCCACTGATGTGGGATATGTCAAGGCCCTCCTGCGATGAGTCGCTTCTTGTCGACGTCGAGTCATTATCCAAGAAGTTGACTTAAAAACACCCATTCAGTACCTTTAGGCTTGCATACATCAATGGTAGGTTTCTCGCTTTTGGCAATAGGCATACATCAATGGCCTTCGACCAATATACTTTGTATGGTGTTCGACATCAAATAATCCATTCAAAACATGTAGAATGTATTGTAGTACCTTGTGGATCATTATCATTATCGATGATTTCTCTCACATCTATTAACAGTGTACATCATCGGCTGGTAATCAGATGGTGTCTTCCCATGTTTGATTTCAGATCACATATTCACATGGTTAGACTCATACTAGAGAAAATGGCTGAACAAGATTGAAGTTCTCGGATCGAGTGTCAACCATCCGGGTTGCAATATCAAGAGTACTAAATCATATGTACAATGGCCTTACATTGATAGTCATTTTGACATTGGGTCTATATCTGTAGACGACTATTTATGTACATGTAACGAAAGTTTATAAGCTGAGCGTGGGTATGCCTTTCCTCAGCTATATATGTAAAATCAAATGTCATGATATATGTATTGTAATTAATGCAGGTCACCTTCCACTTTAATACCTCCTCATCACATCGTAAAGCATTTCATTTGACATTGGCATTTTTCCGACTTCATGCTTTAGGGGGCAACTGTTATAGATCCATTTGGGCACATCAAATCCCAATATTCAGATCAATGATTTAGGACTCATCAAACCCTAAAATCAATTGTTTCATGCCCTAAACAAGTAAACCCTTTGAATGCCTCCTTCCCAAGCAGTTTCATGACATGAAGACATCCAGGAATTGCCTCTGGAGGGACCAGCGCAGGTAAGCCCTTATGAAGCTGCATTGCAGAGCAGTTGAGTCCACTGCCAAAGTGCTCTATAGAGCACTTAGGCTTCCTTTCACCTGTGCTGGCCGAGAATGAGCAAAACTCACATAGGGGTTAGGGAATATTCTTATCTTTTGGAGTCATCTAGAAGTTTCCCTATCTTATCAACTCCTATGAGCTTGAAAATGGATGAGGAATGAGTTAAGGATCATCATATCCTCTCCTCCCTTCCTCCATGGAACTAATTCTAAGTATGGAACGCCATTCAATGTCATCATTAATGACAAAACCTCCTTTATCTTCCTCTAAATTGACCACTCATCTAAGCGATCAGGGGCTGGATTATGTTGAATTGTAAGGAGATAATGCTGCTATGGGACTTGACTTTGGAGCAAGTGATGTGATGCCACAAGCTTGTCTTACTTTTGACGTGATGTGGATGGGATCCAAGCTGGAGGAATGACTTTGAATCAGACACTGGTGGTTGTATTTCCTTCTTCTATCTAATAAAGTGTTTGAACATTTTTCCATATGATGTGTTCTTTAATAATGCTTATGTGTATGGATTGCTTCTGATTCCTTTCATTTATATTCAATGGATCATATGATTATATCATTTTTCATCTTTTGTTGTGTTAAGAGGGTACTTTTCAAGCAGTTTAAGTACAGGAAGAAGTGACAAAGTCGATACAAGGGAGTCGAGAGGAAAGCAGAACCACAGATAGGCCTTCTATTCTCTCTTCTTATCTATTGCTTATAGGGAAAGTCTAAAACACTTTAAACTATTGTTCTAGGCATAGCTACTTGTCTAGTAAATTAGCATTTATCTGTAGATGCTAAATTCTCCAAAACACTATCACGGGCCATTTTGTCAACATCAGCTCATTTATTCCAGAAGAATGGCCTAGAGGGAGGTGTATCTTGGTTCCAGATTCCATTCTTGTTCGGCACCTCAGATCGAGCAGAGGGACTCCTTATTTCCTTTTGACTTGGTCGCTTCATGTTTATGATTCATACACTTGATGGTCCAGTGATGCAGCAGATTGTACAATAGATTGTCGGGTGTGTGTGAGATGTTTTAGACCTCATGAGGGGGTGGCCCTTTAGGCTGCCCCCCACATGCCCAGATGCATAACTATTATGCTAAAGCCTCAGATGAAGTTCCACAGAGTTGATGGGTTTGGTTCCTACTGATCGCAGTGTCCCTAGCATGCATGTCTCTTCTACATGATCCATTCAGTTTTGCAGAGCCCTTCGTTGTTCAGCAAGGCTTCTCCGATTCTTCTACCCTCCCTCCCACCCATTTTTTGAGGGAAGGGGATTTGTATCTCATGTACTCAATTATTATTGTATACAATCATGGCTCATGTTTTTCCATGTGCATTATGTATATGGGATGCATTTTATTATTTTCTAGCTTTGTTATGCGAGCATGTCATGTACCATTCAGCATGTACTTCATTGCTCATTTTTATATTGCTGGGCGAATCATTATTTTTGTACTAAGTTATCTTGGCAGGTATGAGTATGCCTCCCCCACCTCATTAAGGTTCAAGCACACACCATAAAAGGAGACATGCATTAGTCTCGCTCCTCTGTCCCTATCCTCTTTCAATTCAGCTTCATTGGTCTCTCTCTCTCTCTCTCTCTCTCTCTCTCTCTCTCTCTCTCTCTCTCTCTCTCTGACTCCCCTGTGTTTTCTACTGATTGTGTCTTTACAAGGTACTTCGGTCATACATTTTTCTCCTAACACTCGTACGTTGGGGAGAAATCTGTTATCACCAAAAAATTGATCATCTAGACTAATTTACTAGATGGATCAATGTACACCATGTAAATCCAATTTTACCATAGTAAAATTTCTTTCAGTGTGAGAAATTACTTAATAAACCACCTTTGTTAAGTAATTTATAGTTAAACCCATGAAGAATAATCAAATAAATCACTATTTATTTGATGTTCTTCTAGGAATAATTAATTAAACCATTGTTGAATTATTATTCCTTGTCATATTTGACACAATCATGAAAAATTAACACATAAATCATTATTTTTCTTATTTTTCTCTCAGAATAATTAATTAATCACTAATTAATTATTATTATTTGTTAAATTTGACTAAATCCCTTCAGAATAATTAAATGAATCCTTATTTATTTATTATTTCTTAACTAGTTGGTTGAGATGATAAATAAATCATTTATTTATTTATTAATTCTAAATAAAAGTTTAAATGCTTTTCCCACCTAACCAAATATAATAAAATATTCCAAGTGGTTATTCCAAGAACGGGTTCAATAATATTTTATTTTTCTCATTATTCGAGGGATAACTCAATATTTTTTTATAAATAGAAGGACTTTCCATTTATTATTCACTTTTGATTATTTTCATTGTTCCACTGACTATTGTAACTCTGATTATTTTCATTGTCGCACAACATATTTTTGTTGGGTTTACACATTATAGAGGAGAGAGACTCCACATAAGATGAAAAAGTTTGAGGATAGCCAAGAACCCATCCCATAGAGGGGGACTAGAAACATCAATTTGTTCCCTTCATAGGTGTTATAATAAAACTATTCTTTGTATATTTGGTTTCCATTGGATGATTGGAGTTACTACTCTTTCTTTTTGTTGTTTAACTATGATTGTGGCATAGATCCGAACTTTGGGAGGTTCTATTTCTATCAGTTGCTATAGATCTACAATGTTTAGCAACCATTTATATTGTTGAGATTGTTTTTCATCCACAATCTTAAGTGGGTTCGTTTCATACATCTTTGAGAAGAAAAAACTACAACAATTGCAGCTATTGTGTGAGGGATGGTAGGATTGTTATTAATGCAGAATTCAAGGAGACAAAAAGCAGTGAGCAAAGGTATGTTACTTATGACATTTTTGTAGGTGTTGGATCCTATTTTAAGATCAGATTTGGATCATGATAGGGAATCATGTGGAATTCAATGAGGAGAGGGAAGATCTCATGCTTATATGCCCTAGACCATTGATAGTTTCCACAATGATTGAGTAACAAACTTGGAGAAAGAGTTTGTCATGTACTAGGTCAAAGTTTTGACTATTGCATGCATCATTTGATAGGTAGCTTGAGGAGTCCTCATGAGTTGTTTGCAGGAGCCCACGTGTATTTTTAGGAGGCTTACCAAGTAGCTAAGTGACAACAGGCACATCAAATTGGAAGGAAAGAGGACAACAACAAGGTGTGTTGTAGATGGACCCATGTATGATGGATTAATAGATGTCCTAGGTGAGGACATGATTGGTGCCCAGATTTGTGCAATAGCTCCCGTATTGTAGAACAAAGTGTAGATTAGTGAATTCTGTTGACAACCACATGTATGGGTCTCTTATGTGTGGGGATGCCCTAACTGGGTGCATATGTTATAGCATGGACTTGGTCTCTCGTGGACTATTAGAGGGAAGCTTGAGAGAACACCAGGTGTGGACGAGATTGGGTACTTATGGTTTTGTTGGAGGACAACGTGATAGTGTCCAAGTTGGAGCTTGGTGAGCAAGACCTTGATCAACAAAGGTAGTTGCGAGAGAGGTAGTTATTGAGCTCAAGGGTTGACTAGCCAGAGGAGCCCTTTGTGGAGCCTGAAACTTGTGTGTGGAGAAGGACATCTAGAATATGATCGGTAGTCCTCCTAGCCCATGTTCATCGTGGGAGATGGGTAACTTGCAGTGATAAGTGGCACAGCTCTATGCCCTATGTCGGTCTTCATAGAAGCAACATAGGAAGACCGTAGTGATCTAAAGTCCTTGAGTAGATGAGGAGTAATAGTGGGGAGATTGAGAGTTTCTCACAAGTGGATTTGTGAACAACTTGCCAAGAGTCTTGATTTGTTTATGCGTTGATAGAAAAATGATCAACTAGAGAGTAGATTGGATATTCGAGGTTGAGTGGCCATATGAACTTGGAGAACTAATAGAGGTAGGAGATGTATATCGAGAGTTGTAGGACCGGGCAGGTCCAGGGTATGACCGAGAGGAGCTAAGAGAATCGACTTCGTTAGCCAAATGGTTAGAATATCTTGTTAATGGTAGATTGGTTGTTGATTTACCAACACCAAGCCCCAATTTCTATCTTAAACTAGTGGATGTATGGGGGCCATTATCCCTGGTACTCGAGCCCTAGACTATTGTATTATATGTTGCTTAATATAATGAAGTTGGGTTAAAAAATGTAAAAGGTTGTCTATATTTTATGCATGTTTGATTTACTATTCTTTATATTTCACTGTGTAAAGTAATATCATTGAGATTCTTGGTTTGGTAGAATCTAATATTTTAAGATTCTATCCTAGACTCAAAGTCATGGAAATTCAACATGGTATTAGAGGGTATTTGAGCTACTTTGAGGGATAGTGAATCAGTGTGTGCATAGTGAAGCAACTCATAGGGAGTTGTAGGTGTCTAGATCATGAAGCAGAGGGTTCAGTTGAAGACATGAAGATGTGGTCTCAATAGGATACACGATGACATGGGCTGGGAGTTCTGGTAGATTTGTGGTGAACCTGGTGCACTTCAGTATGTTGCGTGGAGGTTTTTAGATTGTGAACTTCCTATGTATTGTCATGGATGGATGGGATAGCTCGAGGGTTTATTTGGCATGGATGAGATCAGGTTGATCGAGATGGCTTCATGTGACGGACCAGATATTGGCAGACTAGAGTCTTCATTGGATCATGATGTTGCATATCCGATATTGGAGGGATTTACATGAGCAGTATTTAATCTAGGAGGATGAGTGCTTGTAGGACTAAGCTAGTGGAGATCGTGTAGGCTCAGAGGGAGAAGCACTATGGAGGTTTAGGATCCTCATGTTCGGATTTGATGAGGAATAGGTACTACAGAGATTTTCAGAGTCATCTATAAGGTATGCTGTAATGATGGATGCAAATGGGCTAGTGTCATCATCAAATGATAATGATTTGTTCCTAGTCTTGGAAGTAACTTCCTCGCTAAGAGGAAGTGTTGATTTTTGTGTATATTGGGAGGTACTCCAAGCCCTATTGTTCGAGGGTTGGAGGTCAAAGCAACAGAACTGGGATTTTGGGCTTGAGATCCAAGCTTGCGGGTTTTGTACCCATCTTCATTTAGTCCAAAACCATGATTAATTCATGACATATGATGGATGAGTATGATAGTACTCAACGAGACGATTCCAACACAACGAGAATCATCCAATTCCAAGTTGTCGTTAGAGAGAAATGGATTTGGAAGTTGACTAATTAATTATTGGTTGTCAAGTCATGTAGGCTTGACGTAAATGACTCCAATAGAAAGGTCTCTTCATTAATTTAGTTAAGCCTCTCTTTATCCTATAAAAGAAGGGTGAGATGGTTCATTTCAAGCATCCATTTGGTGCAACACAAGGCAAGAAAGATAGCTTTGAAATTTCCTTAGCCGAAGCAAGAGAGGGAGGCTCTGAGACAATGAGGAGGAGGTATGAGTTCCTTGATGGAGGCCGAGTGAGATGATGGAGTAGTGCATTTTTTTGGGTTACATTGCTGGAGGCCGAGAGGTTCTCTTAGAGGCCACATACCTATTCTTGAGGGCAGAAGGGAAAGGATGTTGTTTTGTGGGGTTAGGACCCATGGAAAGTGCTTCCATAGTAAGGGATAGGCTTGTTGTAGCAAGATGCAATCCATTAAACAACCACAAATCTACGTTAAGGTCACCAAGGAAGGCGTAAGGCATGTTTGGGAGTTCTAGTGGATGGCATGATAGCATGGGATTTAGGGAGTGCTGGAGAAGGATGACCATAGACTTAGAAGGTTTGTTGTAGCTAATGTATGAGGGATGGTAGGACTATTATTGATGCCATAACTTGGCCATGAATGTAGCAGTCAAGGGGACCACAAATAGCAATCAGAGGTATGTTATTTCTTGTAGGTGTTGGATCCCAGTTTAGGATCATCTTTGGATCATGATAGGGCAGCCTATGGAAGTCAATGAGGAGAGGAAAGATGTCATGGTTAGACGTGCTAGACTAGTGATAGTTTCTGCAATGATTGGCAGCAAACATGGAGACAGAGCTTGTCATGTATTGGGTCCAAGTGTTGAATATTTCATGGATCAGTTGAAGGGTTGCTCGAGGAGGCCTTAGGAGTTCTTTTGAGGATCCCATATGGATTGTTGGGAGGCCTACCAAGCAGCCAAGGTGACAACAGGAACATTACATTGGAAGGAAAGAGGGAAACAACAAGTTGTATTGCAAATGGACTGGTGTATGATTGAATAATAGATATCCTAGGTGAGGACATGATTGGTGCCCAGATTTGTGCAATAACTCCTCTATTGCAGAACAAAGGGAAAATTGGTGAAGTCCGTTGGCAACAATGTGTAAAGGTCTACTAGTTGTGGGGATGCCCTAACTAGGTGCATATGCTACAACATGTACTTGACCTCTCGTGGACTATTGAACAACAGCGTGAGAGAAGACCAAGTGTAGATTAGATTGGGCACTTATGATTTGCTGGAGGAAAATGTGATAGTGTCCAAGTTGGAGCCCAATGATAAATGCATTGATTGACAAAGGTAGTTGCAAAAGAGGAAGTTATTGAGCTCAGTGTTGAGGAACGAGGTGAGAAGTTTGTAGAGCCCAAGACTTGTGTGTGGAGAAGGACATCTACAAAAAATGATGGGAAGTCCTCCTAGCTCATTTTTATTGTGGGATATGGACATATTGCAATGGTATTTGGTAGCCCTGATGCCGTATGTTGGTCTAAATAGGAGTAGTGTAGGAAGACCATAATGGGTTGAAGTCCCTAAGTAGTTGAGGAGCAACAGTGGGTAGATCAAGAGTTGTTAAAGTTGAACTGTGAACAAATCGACAGGAGTCATGATGTGTTGATGACTTGATAGACGAACAATCAACTAGAAAGCATATTAGATAGTCGAGGTTCAATGGCCAAATGGACTTGGAGCATTGATAGAGGTAATAGCTTCATATATGGAGCAGCAGGATTGGGTAGGTATGGGGTATGATCGAGAGGAGCTGATAGATTCGACTTCATCAACTAGATGGTCAGAGTATCTTGTTGAGGGCATATTAGTGGTCGATGTACTGACACCAAGCCCCAGTTTGTATCTTGTACTAGTGGATGTATGACGGCCATTATCCCTAGTACTTGAGCCCTATACTATTGTATTATATGTTGTTTAATATAACAAAGTTGTGTTAAAAAATGTAAAAAAAATATATATATATTTTTTGCATGTGTGATTTACTATTATTTATATTCCATTGTGCAAAGTAGTATCCTTGAGATTCTTGGTTTGTTAGCATCAGATATTTTAAGATTCTATCCTAGACCCAAGGTCGTGGAAATTCAACATTAGATACTAAACTCCTATATTTATATGGTAGTGAGGTTATCTAGTATTGAACTGAATTATAGTATCTATTGTATTAAAAATTGGTCACACTTGCAAAGAAATTGTTGTCACTACTAAAACACCCTAAAAAAATTTACCCTACATCCAAATTTCAGAGCCTACTTTTACTTTGCATGTTTCTTTCACAAGTATTAAGAGTCATCACATGTGTTTTCCTCAAGTATTCTTGTCCCATTTTGAAGAAAATTAAATTTTAGCATAGGCAAGTGCCACACATCGCATATATATGGTTTTGGTTTGTTTCAAGGGATTATATTTGTGTTAGTGAGTCATTATTTTCATGGAAACATGTATCGCACTCATTTCCAAAGTTTTAAGCCTCTTCACACAAGTGCTTTCATTGTCTCCACGAAATGTACCCTTAATGTCACACTTGGGTACGTGTTATGCAGGATTTACGATTGCAAAAAAAGTATCTCCCATAGGTTTGGTAGCTAACCTAGAACAACATAGAGACAAGGAACCCAATGCTTCCCTTAAAGTAAATAGATGTCAAAATGAAGCCTACCTGGAATCCATTGTGGGCTTCGCTCCTTCTTTAGCTTGGATGCTCCTATTTCCAAAATTAGAACCCGCATAGCTAGATAATGCAAGCCAAGAAACTACAAGGTCTATGAAGTATCATCTAAATCCTCTATTTAATAGATCAACATGGTATTGAAATACATGAAATAAAAACATCACAAATAGGAAAACAAAGAATTTTCTGCATTAATATAAATGGAAGGAGTTTACAACCATAAATAGATGTTGATCTTGTAGAAGAGATCCTCCAATCTAACTTGTCCTTTCCTTGTCCCAATGTGCACCTCCAATCATCCTAAATGCATGAAATGGAACCTCTCACAAAACCAGCATAAGGGTAGAATCACTTCCAAAAAGCCAACCTCTAGCACATGGAAAGTTGTAAATATATAGCGGGGTGTGGTAAGTTGGGAGTTCTTATCCAATTACCAATATAAGATTTTAGATCGACCTTTCATGGGAGGATGGGATCAAAGGGTAAGGGATGGAAACTCCAAAGTAGGATAGGATAAGATCTAAATGTTTTATCTGAGGCAAATGGTTGTAACAAATTATGGAAGCCTATGGAAGAGGAAGATTCAAAAATTTCTCTAATTTCCTCTAATTTCTAGAACCAATGTAGGTAGAAAGGGGAGCAACCTATAGGTGATGAACGTAGGCCATAGTGGAGCAACCTTTATGTGAATGTTGTCCAACAAGATGCTAGGGAGTGTTGGTCCTAAAACTAGCTCAGATCATGCAGTTTTAGGCAGAAACTCTGGGGAATGAAAGAGATATTATTAAGGCTTTATGAAAGATGATGACAATGGGGAATAAGATGTTGATTGATCCCATTATGAGGACTATTGATCAGATGTTACAATATTGAACATAATAGTAAGTTATCACAATGTCATAACATTCAGGTAAGTATGTTGTTCACATGTTGTGAGTGATAAATGTTGTGTCATCAAATTTTCTAAGTGTGTGATCATGCTTAAGTTTTATATTTGTTCACTTTGGTGTCATTGATCCCACATTTATCCAAATTTGGAAAAGTTCCTGCCTGAGCAACTTGGTCTTAGTCATCCTTCCCAAACTATACACTACGTAGTATTAGTCCTCAAGCCTTAGCCTTTCTTCTTGGCACTCCAAAATGAACAATCCGTACCTCCTCGAACTAAACATTACATATTCACATTGCTCAGTCTCGACCCTGATCTGTAGAACTGTGCAATTACTACCTTCAGCCATTCTCTTCTATGAAATGTCATGCATGGAAAATTTTAGGGGCTAATGTTCGCCTAGTGGGCTAATTTTCCATGATTTTTCCACAAAAAAGATTCGCCAATTTCCAGTTTTTATAAAAGACGATTCGTCAAAATTTTAGAATATACAATTATTTTACCTTAAAAATTGCAACATTATATAGAGACTATATATAAAATCATTATAAATTTGAATACTTTTACAAATAGATCAACAAACATTTCATAGTTTGCATATTAGGGATTAGTGAGATTCGCAAATATTTTTCAACTTTAAGAAAAATTTCCATCCTTAAAATTTTCCTTGGCAATGTGTAGTCTCAAGAATCAAGCCTCAGCCTTGAGCTCTTGAACTATGCAACTGCACAATCACTTAGCCTCATTCTCTCCAGAATTGCGTAGTGGGCAAGCTCTAGCCTTAAGCCCTCAACCTAACCTCTTGAGTCCCTCAACTACATAGTTGGAAAGCCCTTCCCACCCTTAACTATTCACTACACCGTCTCAAGGCTTAGTCCTGGACCCTGACCTCCTGAGATATGGATATGTGCAATCCTTGAGATGGTCTTATGGTATAACGCCCATTTCCACCTCAGTTAATGGTTGTCATGAAGCATGTTATACTATTCTTTTATCATATTGATGTCATATTTTCATGGGTGTATTTTAATTGCAAGTAGCACCTTATGTCATGAAAGGATGATGATATAAGAGACGAAGAAGGAGACCCTACCAAAAGACACCTTGGTAGTTGCAAATATAAGTTGATCAATTAATTAAAGACAAAGGCACACGAGATTGCAACAACAGCTGGAGATCAAGATCTCATTAAAGAATCCCTATCTTTAAGCCTTATCGAGGAGGAATAATAAGAGAATATTCTATCTTTCAAAAGGACATAAAGAAAGTAGAAACAAAGAATGGCTTGACATTGCCATGTCATCATGTAGTCCATCCCATCAATTTCATGTCATGTCATGTTGCAAGTCATCATTTTCCACATCATTTTTGGATTATGTAAATTCAATATTGGAGAAATGTAAAGTGGAAGTCCAAGAGTCATCCATAGAATGTTAAAAGCCACAAAGAAGTCAAAGAGTCGTAGAGAAGTCAAACAACCATGAGGGTATTCCATGTTTCACAAGGGACGTGAATGGTCACTCCTTTTTTTATATATACACCCTCATATCTCATTTAAGGGACCTTTCATCTTGGAGGAGCAACTGGTTGCTCTAATGCTCCACTATTGGGGCTAGTGTTGTTCACTGTCTTGGTGTCACTATTGGAAAGTTTTCTTAATACAGAATCTTGTTGAACCAACAAACATTCATGCGTATGTCGAAAAGATTGTGAGACTATTATTTGAATGTTTGTGATGTATTTTTTTTCATCTGTACTAAGGAAATTTAACTATTTCTGTGGCTTTGGTACTTATCTTGTTGAAGGTGTTTTTTTTGTGTTTTAACAATAGTTTCTTCTTTGTGAACTATTTCATTAGTTTTCCAATGATTCATTCATATGTGCATGCTTGTGTGTCTTTTCTACATTATTAATATTACTTGTATTTAAAAGGCTCACTTTTCTCTCCCCTTTCAGTAGAAGAACCCTGATACATTATGAAACTAAACATTCCACAAGGCATACTCACTTGCTAATATGAAAGTACCTGTGCATTACTCTCTCATGTTGAACATTGTATCCAAGGAATATCTCTAAGAATATACAACAACCGGGCCTTATTTCCAAAGGGGTTTCTTGTTATAAGGAAATATAGTGTCCATGCAGAGTTTCTAGTCCCACTAAGATGGGTAGCTATCTTAGAAATAAACAAACTAAAGTTACTTGTGATTTCCTTTATGAGAAGTATATGAGAGAGAAGCAAAGAGTACCAACCTCAGTGTTTCGCTTGGCTCCTTGCTTGTTTCCTCACCCCTTTGATAGATCTTTTCCACTTCTCCCTTGCTTACCCCACTTCAAAGAGAACCCATAAAGTCAAAGCAGCATAGTACCATCAAAGCACCGAGATCTACAATCATAAACAATATAGGACCAGATATATATTGACCACACAAATGCATATATAAACTCAAACATACAAGAATGTGGAGGAAAACTCAAATAACTTTATTGATAGAAAGAGTAGAAGAGAGGATTACAACCCATTGATCTGACCCAGCGTCACCCCCCCAGCATGAAATCCCTTCTTCACCTCATGAAAATCTTAGATCACCCAACACTATGATGTTCCACAATGTAACCAACAACACTTCCTTACAAAAATACCATATTCCAGCCCCTGGATCTCTGGGATGAGGGATCCATATATAGATGTTTGCAGTTGGGTGAGTCAGATTTTGGGATTGTGATTACTGTCATTTATCTGATAGTTCTCAATTCCACTTGGAGATTTCATGATCTCTTATTCATCCCTGGGCGAACTCAGAGAGGCAAGTGTCACAAGAGAAGTTTCTGGAAGATTCTGTGATCATCCACCTTGCAAACTGTCTCTGCCATTTGTCTACTCTTGCTCATCACACCCTACAGAAGGGCTTTCTAGTATGCATTGCACTTTTTGCATGTGGCAGGTGAGATGCATCACACCCTTAGCACTGAGCAGTCTGTATGGTCCAGGTTTGACCAGTTCGGAGCAGTTTTTCATGGAGAACTTCTGGGAGATGATGTAATCAGCTGACCTTGCTCCTTTAGGGTATGAAACAACATTTTTAGGGACTTAGAAGCCCTTGGTTTATGGACATATGTGATTGGGGTTGCAGTGCCCAAATATGTCTATAACAACGTGATATCCCTATGATCTCCCACCCCCAGATCCAACAATGCACAACTATATCAGACGGATTCATCTTCCGATAGTTAATGGCCCAAGAGCACACGAGATTCACGTTTTTGGTTGGGCACTGCTCTGCTACGTGGTGGCACCAGGTTATATTTCGTGCTCACGAAAAATATTTCCCTCCATCCAAAAGCAGTGCAATATGGCCTAGAACCACCTCCTCGCCTAAACCAAAAATTCCCACTGTTCATTCAATGAATTTGGTGCCAAATTGTAACCGTTACTGGTTAAAAGGCTGAAAAGGCCCCATTTTACTCTTTTTGCTCATTTTCACTTTAAACCTCTATTAACCAATTCTGAAACCCTCAACCTTGGCACGGCCAAATTAACTAAGTTTTGCCACCTAAAGACGTTGTAGACACCAAATTGAAGCAACAAATAACCAACTGAAGCCTCAATAACCTCTGCAGCTACCACAGAACCGTATCTACGCACCAAACCATCAAATTTCCAGGTATTCTTGATATAACCAGAATGACCCTGTAATTTAAAGTTATACACAATGATTATCCAACGTTAATTAATTAAATTAATTAAAAATCCTTCCTAAACTGAAAAAAGGCTTACTGTGCATCTGAACCCTTTTTTTACAGATTGTGATTATCCTCCTCACTATTCCAGAGCTCGTGACCTCTCTCCTAAAGCCACGGAAAGACTAATTCAGTTGAATATACTAAATTATGTCTTCCCAAACCTCCCTGGATGTAATACCTTTGCAAACCCCTAACCTATACACTGACCATCTTCCATTAGCCAACAAAGAATTTCAAATTAAGGACACTACTTCCCCTGCCTACCTACTGAAACTGTTGAAAATGGCAACAAGAAATGCTAAAAATAGAAGTGCTAAAAAGAGCACTGCTATAAATAGCAATTCAGGTACTAGTGTTTGACATAGCAACAAGAAATGAAAAATGGAAGTGCTAAAAATATCATTGCTATAAATAGTATTTCGGGATGGATTCCAATTTTAGTTAGTCCCTAAACTAAAATTGAGAAGTAAAATTTGAATTTGATCTTAGCAGCTTTTTGTAAAATAATTAATTAATTCACCATGAGTTAATTAGTTGTAGAAAATCAAACATGAAGTCTGTGTGAAGACATGCAACAGTTTCTCCATTGGTTGAGGAATTTATCCCTTAGTTAAAGAGATAAGGATGAGTTGTAATTAGTTAACTCAGTTAATTCTAGTTAGATTAGTTCTAACAACTTGTAGAATTAATTGTGAGTTTAGTTAGTTAATGCTTGCATTCATGTAACTGTTGCTCTTCAGATAACTGAATATTCTCTCATAAATAAATCATGCATGTCAGTTCAATCAGAGACCGAGTTGAGATCAGAGGATGGGACAATGTACTATCAGTTGGAGGATTTTTCCTATAAAGGAAACTCATCCATGTAGAAGGAATTATCGGCTTTAGGTTTGTGTAGTTATTTCAAAGGTTAGAGCAGTGTGTGAGGGATTATTACACATAGGTGGTAGCTTGAGGACCGAAGAGAAACTGCACAAGGAAATAGGAGGCTTGGAGGGCAGAGGAGAAGGTTTGTGAGAAGCCTTTGACTGTCTATGAGTAGCAGAGGGATTGTACTGAGAGCAGGATAGCTTGTGAACTAATGCTTTGTGTAATCCAAACATATTTCCACTTGTATGATAATACATGGATTGGGGTTTTAGGTTGAGGCTTTCCCCGGGTTATTCTTTTGAGTTTATGTGTGATTGATTTCTCATTTCTGAGTTATATGTGTTCTCATTGATATTGCTCAATTCGATTAAGCTTCCACAAAGTTTGTTGTAAAAGTAGATCTTGTATTTTTCTTTAGTATATTACATAATATGGTGATCTACAGTGGGAATTTCTACATGGTATCAGAGTGAGGTTTTGTAGAAAAATTTCTACATGGTATCAAAGCAAAGGTGATCAAAGTTGTGAATGGTATACGAAGAAGAGAAATTGAAGTAAAAAAAATAAAAAAATTGGGCCGCGAGGTTGTAGGGTAGATCTGAAATTTTTGTGAAAAATTTTCATAAACAAATAGAAAATATAGATTCCTTGCGGAAAAAGAACCAAATTCAAAAAAAAAATCAGCTGAATCGGAGTTTGGATGAGGGAGATATCGCTGATTTAAAATCAGCTCTTTTTCTAGAAAATTTTGTGACGACGAGAAAGATGAAACATATTGGTGTGCCAGCCAAGAACCTGTATGCTCCCGAGGTTCAAGATGCATGCAAAGCCTTGAGGAGGAAGGAAAAGGTTAGAGACTTGGTGGTTGAGAGGGAGAGTAAATTACCTCTCAACATGCAACGCCAGAAGAAGTCTCAGACAATTGTGGAGGAGCCACAATTGGTGAAGCAACTTCAGGAGGTTGTGGAGAAGCCACAACTAGAGAAGTTGAGAGGAGATCAAGTGGAGGCATCCACTCATGCAAAGACCTCTAGTAGGGGGAAATTTCGAGCCAAGTGGGCAGAGGGATCACAAGCATCCATACCTCTAGGTCGGAGGTGGGGTGATGTGGAGTGATAGTCCCAAGAAGGCTGGAATAGGGGCAGGATCATTGAGGTACCCAACCTCTTTGATTGGACCTTGCTACGGGAGCCCCGACGAGAAGTAGCAGGACTGGTTGAGTGGGTATAAACAGATGTGGATGGAGCGGCAGAGAGAGCTATAGTGCAGGAGTCCCAAGACTTTGCAGAGCTAGCAAGCTGCATCAATGCGAGAGGCACAAGAGTGTTGCACCAGTGCAAGATGGCACATAGAGGTGTGCAACGGTGCGAGATGCATGGAGTGTTGCAGCAACTCAGAGGTTAGAGAGGGAGCACTTGTTAGCAGCAGAAGGAGCTTCAACATCAGAGTATTTTTCTGGTGCAACAGAGAGGTTAGTTGGGAGTTTTTTTGTTTCTAGAGTTGCTAAAGTAATAACACCAGGGAGAAGTGTTGCATGTAGAACATTCCAAAGGTTCAGGATCGGATTCGATTTGAATGCCTTTCTTGTTGAGAGGGAGTGTTGAAAATGGCAATAAGAAATGCTAAAAATAGCACTGCTATAAATAGTAGTTTAGGTACCAGTGTTGGAAATAGCAATAAGGAATGAAAAATGGAAGTGCTAAAAATAGCACTGCTATAAATAGTATTTCGGGATGGATTCCAATTTTAGTTAGTCCCTAAACTAAAATTGAGAAGTAAAATTCGAATTTGATCTTAGCAGCTGTTTGTAAAATAATTAATTAATTCACCATGAGTTAATTAGTTGTAGAAAATCAAATATGAAGTCTATGTGAAGACATGCAACATTTTCTCCATTGATTGAGGAATTTATCCCTCAGTTAAAGAGATAAGGATGAATTGTAATTAGTTAGCTCAATTAATTGAGTTAATTCCAGTTAGATAAGTTCTAACAACTTGTAGAATTAATTGTGAGTTCAGTTAGTTAATGCCTGCATGCATGTAACTGTTGCTCTTCAGATAACTTAATATTCTCTCATAAATAACTCATGCATGTCAGTTCAGTCAGAGACCCAGTTGAGGTTAGAGGATGGGACAATTTACTATCAGTTGGAGGAATTTTCCTATAAAGGAAACTCATCCATGTAGAAGGAATTATCTCCTTTAGGTTTGTGCAGTTATTTAAGAGGTCAGAGCAGCGTGTGAGGGATTATTACACACAAGTGGTAGCTTAAGGACCGAGGAGAAAATTCGCAAGGAAATAGGAGGCTTGGAGGGTAGAGGAGAAGGTTTGTGAAAAGCCTTTGACTGTCTATGAGTAGCAGAGGGATTGTACTGAGAGCAAGATAGCTTGTGAGCTAATGCTTTGTGTAATCCAGACATATTTCCAATTGTATGATATTACAAAGATTGGGGTTTTAGGCTGAGGCTTTCGCCGGGTTATTCTTCTGTGTGTATGTGTGATTGATTTTTCATTTCCCAGTTATATGTGTTCTCATTGATCTTGCTCAATTCAATTAAGCTTCCACAAAGTTTGTTGTAGAAGTAGATCTTGTATTTTGCTTTAGTATATTGTATAATCTGGTGATATACAATGGGAATTTCTACAGAAACTCCACTACTGGAGTAAAGACAAGTTTTTGAACCAGAATGATGACATGCACCTATGGGAGTCCAATTTTCCCAAGTGCTTGTTCCCAGAAGTACACCCATTCCCAGAAATCATCCACTTCTTGCAAGCTTGTTATGTTCCAAGTAAAAGAGCCATAGTCATCCCTGACCATCATGTTTTGTTCACTGTTATAGCAGAATCAATAACTCAAATGCTGCAAATCCAACTAGGCCCAAATGAGACCCCACTTTCCATTGAAGGTTTACTTGAACTCTACATAAAGCTAGACCTTCCCAAGAAGGCCCAACTTTTTCAAACTTTCACCATAGAGGAGTCTCATACTCCAATAGATAGTCCTCCATATGCTGCCACCATTTTTCTGAAAGAGACAGACAAATTATTACCATGCTCTCTTGCATAATAGGGTATACCACTAATGAACATGTGGATGAGGTTTTTTTTGCTTTCCTTTCTATATTTTTCCCAGGCAAGCCTCCTGCTATAATTTACAACTATGATTAGTTCATAGCAGACATAATCCATGAACAGTTTATCAGATTACCAAATGAGAGAGTGTTCAAATACTCTTCAGTTTTGTTTCACATGTTCCTATATTATCATTCCGACAAATTTCCAGTCAGCATCCAAAAGTTAGACACCAAAGGAAATCCAAGATTTGTCATCTATTGGACACCATTCATCCAAATATACTTCACTATTTTTTCCTATAAAGACTTCATTTATTCATTTATCCATCTAGTTATAAACATGCTAACCAGTAGCTATCAGGCCAGGATCAGTTAGGAGATTTTTTTTTTTTTATAATTGGCTAAGAACAGTGGAGTGGGAGACTGATATCTATACTAGGACCACACAAAAATCAGAATATATGGATGCCAATTAATTCCATACAAACTGCCCAAATACCTCCCCATGAGGATATTTGCATTAGAGTACTTTAGGTAGATTATAAACTCTGATGAAGTTAATTTCTTGTCAACTAGGAAGAAGACCCAGTTTAAAATGAAAAATAAATTGGGCCCTTTTATTTGTAATAATAGGGAAGCTAGACCAAAGGCAGATAAAATTTTACACCATTTGAATTTCAAGAGCAGTTTTATGTGGCAGTATGACCCTCATGGAGTCATAAATAAACTAAGGCTCAAATTCAAATTGAGTCCTTTCGTACATGATCCCAGGCAAGACATTGAGAGATTTGCCAACGAGTCAGAATTGTTGGAAAAAAATTGACAGATATGGAGAATACTGTAGTGGATGTAAACAATACTTTGATAGATGTGGAAAAGAAAATGGATACTAGTTCCTTTTTGCAGGTTCCAGCCCTAGAAGAACAGATGAATATTCCTCCTATTTTGCAAATTCCAACTAATGAAGACAAAAATGTGAAAAGAACCAGGGAAGAAGGTTCTAGCTCAGCAATGGACACTATAGATGAAATATTTGAGATCAGTTATAGGAAGAGGCCCAAGCTTAATCCTGTAACATAGCAAGAAGACACCACTAAGACAATGGAAATCATCGACACAGACACAATGGTGGGAAAGAGAAAAGGTACAATAGCTTCAAGTGAAACTCAACATCCTTCTACTTCAAACACTCAACTTATTGAGAAACAACTCAACATTGAAGTCTCTTCATCCACCAAGCCTGTGGATAAAGAGAAATATATTAAAGAGAAGTACAAGGAAATTAAATTGAGGAATGAAGCATTGAAGTCTGATACTTATGCCCAGTACTTTAATAAAACACCTGCAAATCAAAATAGATTAATTTCATCATTTGAAATTAAGACTGGGAAGATGCAAATGAAATTCATGCAGCCTACAATGCGACAACCCAAATCATTGACAAACTATAGGAGGAATTAATTTGAAGTTTTGGCTAGGGATGTTCACCCTATAGACCAAATTGAATTCCACAAGTAGGGAGGTGAGATGATTTATTCCACCATGACAAATAAAGAAATGACTGTGCACAAACTCCAAATCTCACTGGATAATATCACAACACAGTATAAGTTAGAAAAGGCATCCTCACAGACCAAGGATAATAGAACCAAGTCACTGGAAGACTTGGTGATTGAGCTTGGATATAATCCCAATGATGTTAAAGCTGCAGAGAAATTAATAAAGAAGAAGAATGAGGATGTTGTTGCTTTGAAGAAGAAACTAAAGATGCCTCATTTAGAGAATCCACAAACCAAGGATGTCCTTGAGAGCCAAACCCAGTAAGAGGAGATGATGGACCTCGTTCTTCAATTGAATGATCAATTGAAAGAAATGGATAAGGATTTAGACAAATTGATACAGTTAAAATAGGCTAACCTTGAGACAACCACTGCCACTGCCATTCCAACAGTCACTACAACAATACCATCAACCTTGGCTGCTTCATTGTCTCCCACAGATCCACTAGCTACAACACTAACAGCTACAACAACATCTACATCAACAATAGGTTCAACAACAACAACAACTCAGCCAAGTGATGAGGCAAGAAAATTGGTCAAATAAATGGAGGACATGTCCATTCAAACCACAGAGATAAATAAAATAAAATAACAAATAAAAAATTTGGAGGACGAGAAGAAACTTGCACAAATTATGCATAAGAATGAAGTTCAAAAGTCGACTGGGTTGAGTGAAACGATGAAGAATTTGGAGAAAGAGCTAACATTGAAGGAGCCACTTTCCCAAGCTAAAGAACAACTATGGGCCAATATCATTGACTCTATCAATGATATTTGGCCATCTATACAAGTCATCGTTGAACAAAATGATTTAGTCAAGAGGCTTCAAAAGAAATTCAGAGAGTTAAGGCTGAACTTGGAGACATGCCAGAAGAAGCCACTAGAATAATCCACTTCCTTAACTCTAAAAATAAATATGAATGGCACGAACTAGACATAGCTGATAGGGTTGGTACCATACTAGAGGTGAAGAAAATGGTCACCAAGGGGAATTTAAAGATGAACCTTGAGGGCAAATTCCAAACCATGTTGTTGGCTATAGATAGGTTCATGGTTAAGTTTGATGCTTTAAGGCAGAAAGTTCTACCAAATCCCTTGGTGATAAATGATAGATTGATGCCACATGAAGACTACAACGAGAAAATCAGAGAGGTATCAAGACACCAAGCCAGTAATTCTTCCATGAAGGGGATGCCTACAGGAAAGGTTCTATACCAGAAATTTGAGAACCTATTTTACCTCCAACATGAGGTAAAACACCTTTTTGTGAATAGACCCACCTTTGCAAAGTACACAGAAGTAGATGAAATATACATAAAAATGGTAAATATCAAGTTACCAGATGCAAAGACATGCGAGCAATTAAATGACTTACTGCAAAAATGCAAGGTAAAATTCAAAATAGAGCAGTAAAAGAAAATAAGAAGGCCAACTCAGATGAAAGAGTATCAGTTAAAAGCCAAAGTGAAAAGAACAATCAGCGTGGAAGACCAACAATAGAGGATAATAAATAGCAAAAGATCAAAGAATATGACAACACAACCTAATAAACAAGGACAAATTGCAGTAATTGAATATCTGTCTTTATATTCTTGCATGAAGATATTTCTTTTTCCTAGATTAATTCCCAAGACAGTTTGGGATATTCTGTAATCTATTTTTGATTAAATACTTCATAATTCGAAGTATAGAGTGTGTATTTCTTGACATTACTATAGTTGTATTGATCTGAAACCTGAGTTTTATTTGTACCATTTTTTCAAGTCAGCAGACTGGACTAAGTAATAAAGAGATTGCATTACAGGATTCATGTGTTGGACCACTTCAGTGAAGTATTTTCTTTTTTTTCAAATTGTTATTTTCTTAAGTGTTTCACAAACTTTCATGTTATCTATATTGAATGAATTAACTGGAATTATATTACAATTTTTTTTTAAGTACACTTTGTCTTGAACCATTAATCATTTTAATGTTTTCTTCTGATTTCCAAAGTATGGAATCCTTCATTTCTCCCTAGTTTCCGTTGACCCCTACCTTTTTGCTCATTATCTAGTTTTATGAACCCTTAATTGCTCCTTGACATTGATTGAAAACCACTTCACCATCCAGCATTGAGATCCGAATTTACTCAGCTACCTTGCCCTGTAAACACTATCTTTGGAACTTGATCCAATCCTGTTTTCTTGACACTTGACCCCATAGCCCAATGGTAAAAGACAACCCTCTATCCTTCTAAGTTAGTGATTCCACCACCAACTCAAAATCAAAACCCAACCAAAACTTAAATAACTAGCCTAAAATTAATTAGCTAAACAAAGTTAAATCATAAAGAGAGAGCCCTCTTTGAGCATTAGGAAGGCTACATCCTGATCTCAAAAGTAGGTTTGTGGTTACCTCTATTATTTCTTTCTTAACAACTCTAGAGAATTTTTGGATTGATAACATATTGGCGACCATACTGGGTACCCGTCCTCAATTTAATAAAACATTAAGGAAATCTTTAATCTCATCTTTTGCACCTTAAGGTCATTTTAGAGTTGTTAAAAAGATTCCATTAAACACTTAAAAAATTAAAATTTTGGCTCCAAAAGAACACACTATACCAGGGAAAATCCAGATCCAGACCCTGCTACAATAGTTGATGATCCTGTTATCGCTCAGGTTGTCCCTTATCTCTTTAAGGGATACGGCCGAGGTAACCACACACCAAGCTTTGGACTGCCGGTCCTAGCCTACCAGTAGTTAGAGAGGGCTCTCTCTTTGGGATTTAGCTTTGTTTAGGGTGATCTTAGGCTAGCTATTGAGTACAAGGGGTTTTGTTTTTTGGTGAGAAGAGAATGGTTTCAAGCAAAGGCGTAGTGCATCGTGCGATGAATTTCAAACCATTGGGCATGGAGTTATAGGAGCAAGACTGCTGGTGTGTTTTTCTTGGTCACGAGGGGGATATGGAGCATATAGCTGCTCATGAAACAATTGTTCGAGTTTAAAAAAAGGATGAAGCGGAGGCCAGATATGTAAGGAAACTAAGATATCTTTGATCCGACTGACCGAGGTAAGGTGGATGGATTCTACCTAGGAACAATTAAGATTTTCCTAAATAACAATCATACATGGGTGACAAAGAACTAATATGCTCCCTGAGGTCTTCATATTAAAGCTCTTAGTCAGAACAAAAACATATAGTATGTTTGCAAAAAACTGTGTAAATTGTTGTAAGGTCAATTGTAGATTAGTCCTCCTTTCTGCAATCGAAAATAGATTTTATCTAGGGAAAATTAAGATTTCCTAAATAATAATCGTTCATGGGTGACAAAGAACTAATATGATCCATGAGGTATTCATATTAAAGCTCTTAATCAAATTGCAAAAAACTTAGTGTAAATTGTTGTAAGGCTAATTATTGATTAATCCTCCTTTTTGCAATCGAAAATAGATTCTATCTAGGGACAATTAAGATTTCCTAAATAATAATCGTTCATGGGTGACAAAGAGTTAATATGCTCCATGAGGTATTCATATTAAAGCTCTTAGTCAAATTGCAAAAAACTTAGTGTAAATGGTTATAAGGCCAGTTGTTGATTAGTCTTCCATTTCTACAATCGAAAAATAGTGATAATGAAACTAATATATGAGAACTGATTTTATACAGACAAGAAATTTTTTATTAGTCCATATGAGAGCATGAGAATTTGTTGATCACCCTTCAGCATTTAAAAAAAAAAGAGGAAAGCATAGTGGACAACCCATTATCTGATCCTTTGAATAATCTTTGATCTCTCAGCCAACAAACTTTCAATGATACAGTGCAAACCAGCTGGATTGGAAGTCTTAAGGAGATGAGAAGTTCACAAAAAAAATCGTTATTTTAGCATATCAGCATGAAAGTGAAAAAAGCTCTGTCTAGGAGCTGATAAAAATTTCTTTCATAAATGCTAGAACATGGGCAGATTCAATGAGATAAGAGGCCAAAGGAATCAACATTCATTACCAGTTCAGAGGAAAACATAAAAAATTAGCAGACCTTGAGCATAAAGTGTGGCTCAGTAAATTCTATACTAATCTTTCTAGCTGCTATTTAGATGGTGATATGAGCATATTATGAGCGTGAAACATAATGAAAAATAGAGATGAGAGGCACTTATTGAATTATGTGGCAGCTTTGGAATTCCGTAAGGCCCCTTCAAACACCAAGACACAGCACACAGTCCATTTCCAAAAAAAAACTCCCGCATTCTTTGATTAATGAATCATACTGGATGTACACAACCCATCTCTATCAGAGTTCATCGACCAATTCTTACTTCTTTTTCTCCCTGAGTACTAACTATGGGGTGGTTTATATAGTGAAGGATTTACAACCTTCCCTTGAACAGGTGTCACAGGGAAAATATCAAACAAATATCTCCCGATCATATTTGGAAAAATATCTATGAATTAATGTCTTTAACTCATCACTGGGTTTGGAATTAATACATATTTATCTAAACAGAGCTGCACTAAGGTAGCTGGCAGCTTAAGTTATGTGACTGAGGGCTGTTCTTTGAATACTCTTGTTCGTATCCTTCAGGCAGTTCTGCTACTTTTATGTGGCCTCTTTGTCGGTTTGCTGAAGTTGCTTTGCTGTCGTATCGAGCATTCACTTTCCTCTCAAAACACTTCAACTGTTCAATCGCCCCTGACTTATCTCCTGTGCTCATTTAATACAACCTCCAGGTGTATTGTTTTGGTTTATCTGGATGTGACATAGCACCTTCAGATATCTTTAAAAACAGAGTAGGAGTCCAAGTTGCCCGCTTACACCAATAGTTAAATTTAATTTTTTTGAGGATTTATATTCAGATCCTTAGTAGAAGCCATCCGTATTTGTGAAGGTGCACCAGAGCCATTCTTATCATACTGGTATCTTATGAATCCATCCACAGGTTCAATAAGTGGCTGCCAAGAACCATGATCTTGTCACCAATGACAGATTTAGAGTAGAATTTTTTTAATTGTCAAATTTTTCATGTAAACTGAGCGTTAACATAGTTAAAGAAACTTTCAACAATGGAGCCATCAGGCCTCCAATTCTTTAAACAGAGTCACAGGTGGTGACTTATTGTTTTTTAGAAGACAAATGCGTACTTTTGCACTGAGTCATTCTACTGCATGCGCGTGATTTTTTCACTGAGCCTTTTACTGTATGCGCGCAATTTTTCACTGATCCTTCTCACTGTATGTGCGCAATTTTTCATTGATCCTTCTCATTGTATGTGCGCAATTTTTTTTTTATTGATCCTTCTCACTGTATGTGCGCAATTTTTTTATTGATCCTTCTCACTGTATGTGTGCAATTTCTTTAGCTGAGTGTTGCCTGTCCAAGCACACTTTTCCACTGAGTTCTACTGTCCAAGCGCACTGCCACTGAATTCTACTGTGCAAGCGCACTTCCACTGAATTCTACTGTCCAAGCGCACTTTCACTAATAATATAGAGACTTGGAGCACCACCATGCCAATTTTGTAACTATTTTGGGTGATCAACAAACCAGACATGGCAATCATGGTGCTGAGCAAAGCGCTTCACCTTCGTAAGCCACTGCTTCAAAGCGCTTCACCTTCATAAGCCACTGCTTCCCCTGCTCTAGTTCTTCAGGACTGATTCATGGTATCAGTAACTAAGCTTGCATTGGCCCCTGCAGCTAATAGTGCTGCTACCATCCGCTCCTTTCTGTAAGAGGCTGCCCAGTGCAATGCCGTCCAGCCAGATCTACCTCGAAAATCAGAAGCCTGTGGAGGCGCTTTACATCTGAAAACTCCTGGTTGAAAAATTTCTGCTGCAACAATCTCTTCCCCAAAGACACAAGACCATTTAGATTCCCAAAAGGTGTTTTGAGCTTCACTGAAGTAGCCAGTAATTATTACCTCCGTTTTTTCTGATGAAAATGCCCACATAGGTGAAATTTCAGTGATACAGAAAATGTGCCCTTGAACAATGACTGGTCAACTGTAACATGGGAATCTAACACCTCCCCAACTGCTCTGTTGTCTTCTGTCTTCCATTCATCAGCTGAGTTTGGAGAAACTTCTAGAACAAAACTTAACCACAGTCCAAAGCTGTCTTGCTTTTTGAAAGAATCTTCCTTCTCTATATCAATAGGTTCATAGACTTCTGGAGGTTCCATGACTGATTGATCTGGATACAAAGCACTGTCAACTGTTTCAGACAAAGCACCTTTTTGGTTTTGACCTTCAACCCACTGATTATGAAGCATTTCATCCTGCTCCAGAAAGCCCATCTTGTTTTGTTCTTTGAATTTATACTTCCATACTTGAAATTGTTGATGCTCCACCACAAGTATGTTTCCAGTTTGTGCAACATTTGGAAACTGTTCTTCCCCATAAAATATCTTGCAAGAAATATTCCATTGCTGTACTTTTTGCTGATGTTGCAAATAATCAATGGACAAATTGGCACCAATGCCATTTACAATAGTGTTCAGCATGTCACCAGTTTTGAACTGCCTTCTTAGAAGAGGTTTCTTATTGGGTTGTGTTCTATTTTCATAGTAATTTCCTTCAAGCCAACCCTGTGGTTCAACCAAATCCTCCCAATCCAATGTATTAATTTGATGAGTTGTCAAATCTTCAGGAATTCTCATGCCAGCATTTCCAGGATCAAGGTTTCCTGCTTTATTTACATTATCCATTCTTATTGGTGATGCTGACAAGATGACCTTGTTTGTTTAAAAACTGCCCCTCCAATAATTTTTATTCTTCCATCCAATGTTGCCACAACTAAAATTTGTTGAAGTGAATCAAAAGATAAGAGTGATGATGTTGACGGTATGCCATAGTGGACTGTTACATGTGGATTCAAATGAGCTAGCCTCTGCAGCTGCTGCCTTACTGCTCTGCCTCAATCTTTCTGTCCCTAACTTTTATAACATCGAGAAGAGCTGCTTTGATTTAGCATCATATCTTTCACAACCATTAAAAACAGAACTAAAGGTTGATAGTCCTTTGTAGTAATAGCAGAAAATGCTGAGCTAGTTGCGGTTATTTTTCAACCAATGGAGGGGATATGTATTTAGGGGGATCTCGTATAATATTTTTAGTATGGGGAGGGAAGAATAACTGGGATTTAGATAATAAGTTAGAAGTTGATATGTAATCTGATCAGAGAGCGCTAAGGATAGGAATCTTAGGCTTTTGAAGGGAAAACAGGACCTTTTTAAGCGGATTAGGGGAAGTTAGCGAGTGTTTTGAGGGAAAAAAGGGAAATTCAGACATGCCTCGCTTGAGCTCCTCCAAATTGAAACTGCCTTATGCTTGAGATGCGAACGGATAACATTCTTGAGAATATAAAATGAAACGGATCCCGAACCATGTTTCTACTACCACAACGCTACCTACCCGGCCTACTCTCCTAACATTTTTTCTTCTTTTGGTTTGGGTGCCCTTGAACTAGCATACCCAGCCTTTCAACCTTTCGTTCAACTATCCTCCTATCTAAATCGACCCTTGTCTCTTCCAGGGCTCAGATTAAGCTGATGAGCGCCCTGGTTTCTCTACCTATTTACCAATCCGCTAAGTTTTAAGCTTGTTTGGCTAGATATTCATCTCTATATTCTAAAGCAAGCAATTGAAACCTAGGGAAGCCAAGTTTAAACTGTTTGGCCTTCCCTTGACTGAAAAACTCTTCAAAATTTGAATGACTTATCTAAATGAAACTCTCTGGAAATATGGAACCTTTGCAGTAATAAAAATATGACATATTTGGCATGCAAACCGTCAATCATGAAATATGAACCCCTATTGCAATAGGAGGCTAACAGTGGCTCCACTTGGGGATGGCCTTTTCTTGTGAAAAGCCAAGAACAGTAGGTCAGACTGCCTTGATCATCTATTGTCGCTGTAGACTACAACATTCCTTGGTTGGCCGCTAAAATGACTGGATTCCTTGAGGCTCAGACATGACGCTCTTATGAACTGAATCGTTGCGCACATATAGCACTTCCTGCTTTCTTCTGCGTGCTTATTTCTACATGTTTCTCTATCTGAGTATTGCCTAAGTACGGCTTCAAAACATGTCACAAAAACTGGAGTTTTGTCCTATTGAAAAAAGGTTGCTGATGAAAAAAAATTGAAGTGCTCCTTTCTTTGATACTAGTGACTGGAAGAATTGTAAGCTGAAGAAATAGAATGTGGTATAGAGAAACAAGTACAATGCTGAGTAGCCAGATTGCAACAGCCGCAATCCATTTTTTGGGCAGGCCAAGAAGAGTACTACCAAAAGAAAAATAGATGATATGAAACTCTTGACAATATCATCCACACCGAGTACTTCTGGCCAAAGTAACAAAATTTGATAGTGTGATTCCATCTCTTACAGTAGCACTGCCCTTCTCACTACAAGGAGTGCCAAGATGAAATTTTCTCATACATAATCTGACATAGAACTTGAATTCACTCTAGAAAAGCAGCACTTGTCCCTGCACAAGTTACAAATACTTGTACATGTCCTTTACTTTTATCATCATTCAGTTGATCACAAATGTCAATGGCAGTATTATATAACCATCTCTATTCATTCTATGTTTGCAAGTAACAAGAAGCTTACGGAAGCCACATCACACAATCATAGTGGTAGTGAATAAGTCAATCTAAAGATACCATCTGAATTGCCTGTAAAGCATCAGTTACATGCATTCTCCTGCCAACTAACAAATTCCTTCAAGAGGAGCCCCATAAAAGGAAATTTACACCACCCAATAGTTAACAACATGAATCAAAATGCCAGTTTTATATCCAGTATATCAAATGATAAACAAAGCTGGTTGCATTGATGCAATTTTGGCAAGAACCATGTCGAAGGCACACTTTCTTCTAAATTTAGAAGTCATCTAGGAACTTCTGCCAAGACATAAAACTCAGTGTTGCAAGGTTTTTCTCCAGGTTTTTCTCTATTGCTATTCTTCCTGCCCCAAAACAATATCTTTGAGCAGCTTGCTTTGTCAACCCTTGGGCTCGCCGCTTCCTTCTGTTCAAGAGAGGAATCAAGAACACCTTCCAACAGCCACTTAAGCTCAATACCTCAAGTTCTGGGCAACCTCCAGCGATGGCTATCACTCCTCTATCTGTAACTGCCTGCTCTTTCATTGTTCTAGAAACTGTGCAACTAAAACCCTCAACTCTCAGCTCCTTTAGTTTAGGACAAAACCAACCTAGCTCAAGTAAAACATTATCAAACACCGTTAGAAGAGAAATCTTTTTGAGATTTTTCAATAAGCGTGGAATGCCACAAAGTATAACTTCTTCAATCCCAGTGAGTAGAAGTTCCTTGTTCCTTTCATGTGACAAATCTAGTGTTTCCAGATTACCATACCAGACTGAAATAGTATGCCAGCTTGTGTGGAGCACATTTTGTGCATGTAAATGATGTAATTAATGGCCAACATCCTTTAATAGTGCAGAGAATGGAGCTGTACTAAAAGACACAGAGTGATGTGGAGAATGGTAAAGAGGCAAGGAGGATAAACAACATGGAACCAAAGCACCATATGACTCTGAACCTGAAGGATGAGATGCATAAAATGCAAAACTGCCACTATGGCAGAAAATATAGCTAAACATCTAACTTTGCTTGGCTTTCACTGAGCTTGATGGAGGACTGCCAAATACCGATCTCCTGAATTCTTCGTCAAACGCATCTAACATCTGCCACCCATCATCGGAGCCTATCTTCACATACTGTTGCTTCTCTGCTTTTTCAGAATAGTTTGAGATTTGGGGACTTGCACCCTGGCATTCTGTATCTGTTTCAGCCATACATATTTCCACTCCACTTGTGAGGTAATCCATTTCATCATTATTAATACGTAATGAAGGGAAACCTGTGCAAGGGACAAACTCTGCTAATCTAGCAGAACTTGTAGTAGGAATTAGGTTGGCAACATTATCAATGGACTGATAGAGACTGCTATGCAGAGACTGTGCATCTTGTGAATCATGGCTGCTACTTTGCATGCTGAACTTTGACATATTGATATCATCATTCCCACCATGTGTCCTTAAAGAAAAAGATCCAAAAGTATGATCACTGGAAGCTGTCCAATGCCCATCCATGTTCTGACATCTGGGAGGTGCAGCCAGGTTTATATTCAAAAATCCATTTGCAAATTTAGTTATACCTCCATCCATCTATTCTTTTAACACTTTGACATCTTCAGATAGAACAGATACTCCCCCTTGCAACACATCGACCATGTGGCCACAATCAATTAGGGACTCCCTTAACTTGGTGTTAGTTTCTGCTTCTTGCTCGAGTTCCCTAGAATCCTGTGCTACTTTAGCCATCAGGGCTTCTTCCATGGAAAGCACCTTTCTGGCATTTTCTTCCTTCCTCATTTTCTCCTCCTCAGCGGCTTCTCTCTCTTTTCTTGCAGCAACAATTCTTGCTTGCAGATTTTCCTGCATCTCGTCAATCATACTAAATGCTTTATCTTTGTCAGCTAATAGTTGTGCCAGACGAGATCGAAGTTCTCGTGCTTCTGTGGCTAGAATTTCTCTCTCTCCATACACCTCTCCCGCATGCATATCATTGGTTTCTTTTGCACGTGACAACATTTTCCTCAACTCCACAACCTTGGAAAAAATGTCCACACCACCTTTTGCTGCCTCTTCCTTAGCACGTTGAGCAGCAGCCTCTTCACAGCCTGCTTTTGCCCTCAAGGAGCGAATTAATTCCATAGCTTCCACCAACATTTCCTTCTCTTTCTTAGCCTCAGAAACAAAACCTTCCAGGGTATCAACAGTCACAATCTGGCTAGAGCTAGAAGTCCGACTGCAAGAAAGTGACTCATGTTCAACAAAACCTTCAAGTGGATCAATATTTACGATTTCAATGGAGCTGGAAGTCAGACTGCATGAAATTGAACCATCTTCAACACTGATAAATGAGCATCCTGTATCTAGCTCCACATTCAGGGTATTGTCATTTTTGAACTCATCCGAGCCAACAGAATCATGAGTTGTCAAAATAATAGGAAGATTGTCAATACTTTCTTTATAGAAGGACTTAGATGTATTAAGAGATTTGATTAGCCCCTCAACAACTGAAAAGTTCAGTTGGGACTCACTTGTCGTTACCATCACTTCTTCAGTGCATTGATTTGCTTCTTCATAACTGCTAACATTTGTGGCATCAGTACAAGGACGTTGTTCCATTGGAGTATCTGAAACAACCGTACTACTAATTGCAGAACTTATTGCCAGCAAGTTAACCTCAATACTTTTTGAATCACTGCCACATTTTTCAAAATTGACATCTTCAAGGATGTTCCCATCCTCAAACTGCATTAATGATTTTTCATTGCAAGACAGCTGGTCACCTTTAATTTCACCCATATCATCCAAATGAGGACTGAATCCTTTGTTTTCAATTCTAGTTTGAGATTGGCTAGAGTTGAACTGACTTGATGAACTAGAGGTTTGGTTGGTGTTTTCATCACAGGACTGATTAGGTAGATGTGAAAATATTGAGGCAAGAAAAGCACTCTTTTCCATGCTATCAATTGTTTCCTGGTCAGTCAAAGAATTAACTGACAATAAAGAGCTTGCATGTTCTTCATTAATTTTAGTTTGCATTAGATGAGCAACAATGCGTTCACTATCTGATCTTCTATCTGTCAATATGATTTCATCAGACACCTCAGACACATCATCATCAGATATAGAGCAGCAAACAGATAAATGAGATGAGTTTGGTGCCAATTGCTCAGAACCTGAATGATAGTCATGCTCAGTAATTGGACCATCCACAATTCCACACTTACTATCAAGTTCCGCATCAGCTATTTGGTCATTTTGGTTAGGAACCACCTCATTAAGGATAAATTCCACAGCTGAATCAACATCATTGCGGTGCTCAAGGGCAAGTGCCTTAATAATACGCTCATCAACCTGTGGGAAAACTTCACGAAGAGAGATGAAAGATGCCTTCCAATCCATCACTCCTCCTGAATGTACTCTTGAGAATAGCTGGGGTTTATTAAAAGAACGAGAGACAGCCTAAGCAGGAACAAACAATGTGCATATATCGACTATAGGCATCTAATCCGTCTGAAACATGAAGCTTCACGTTACCGAATGGAAAAAAAGGCAGCGTTCTTTATGCTCCAATTGAGCATTTGGATGGTCTAGGATCTATACATAATAATTACCACTGCAAATGCCATTGACCCTTTTTAATCTAGCTTACAAATGAGTGGAAATGAGGCACTTTTTTGAATCTGTGGATATATAAAAATAATTGTAAGCATCATCCGCAACAGAGGAGTTAAGTGGACAGTAAAGGAAAGAAAGCAGAGATGTTGAAGATCCATTGGATAAATGTGGTAAAAGCACATGACAGCATCCTTGAAAGAATTGTATTGACTGCGGCAGCATTTTCCACCAGCAACCAAGTTTCTAACATGTGCTTTGGATAGATTTGCTTGAGTTCCACCTCTTTTTTGAATTTAGATGATGAAGGAAGGATGGTGTGGAATCAATCATTGCCTTCCTTTAGAAGATTTTTAGAGGAGCTTATCAAAAAATAAAAACCTTCAAAACTTTCAGATACTATATCTTGTGAGAGAGCTTCAGCAACATCTTCTTGAGAAGTTTCTAGTTGGCCTGAAAAAGGTTTTCACAGGGTACAAGGTCTGAAATATGATATTACCATGTATTGATGGTCCTCAAACAGAATCTAGTTCACCAGATCTTGTGACAATTGTTTCTTTATGTATCCAAAATGTGAACTTGGTGTCATTTGTCAGGGAGACATTGTTTCCATAACTTTTTGGTTCAAAGTAATCGATTGCTTATATACAAAAAAAAAAAAAAAACAACAAAAACAGGAAAGTTTTCATATGTACAAATACTAATCTAAACATATATACAGGGGCATTGTATCCTTTAAAAGGGATCTCGATAATGTTTCAACATTCGGCCATTAACAGGGCCGTCCTCCACTGTGCTGTCAGCTGCGGTTTTGAGAAAATACGTGTTATTACCCTGCATAGCGCTAATGACAAATGGGACTTTCCATAAAAAATCAAACTTTGCATGCTTCCCCTTGTCTTCTCTTCGTGAGTCCCACCTCAAAACTTTGTTGCCAACACAGAAATCCTCAGCCTTAGTCCTCTTGTCAAATATTTTCTTTAGCTTGTCTTGTAAGATCTGAGCTCTCTTGTAAACTTGCTCTCTAGTTTGTTGAAGATGAATGGTCTGGTTAATTCTTCGTTGAATATCATTTAGTTCAGCGTGGATTTCCTATAGTAGCTTGATAACGGGAATGCCCAAGGAAGATGGAAATCTGGCCTCCATACCATATACTATCTCATAAGGGCTCATCCCAATGGACCTCTTGGTTGACAATCTGTCTGCCCAAAGGGCATTGATAAGATTTTTGTGCCAGTTCTTCTTGTTTTCTTCTAGCATTTTCTTGATGATATTAATCAAGCTTTTGTTGGAAGATTCGGCCAAGCCATTGCCTTGAGGATAATAGGTTGTGGAGTGGCCCAGGGTGATGTGGAATTTATGGAAAAAATTGATCATTTTTTTGGATTTGAAGGCAGCAGCGTTATCTGTAATGATTTTCTAAGGGCAGCCAAATCAATGGTGGAGTCATTGGCTTGCCTGCATGGTATGGCTTCAATCCACTTGGTGAAATAGTCGGTAGCTGTAAGAATCCATTTGTGCTGGCCTGAGGAAGAGGGATGGATTTCTCCGATGAAGTCAAGACCCCATTGTTGGAAAGGTTTTTCGGTTGAGATGGGTCTAAGGGGAAAGGGCAGCAGCTTTCTTTTGCCTTCGAAGATCTGGCATTTGTGGCATGAGGCAACAAACTTTTTTACATCTGCAAACAAAGAGGGCCAATAGAAACCCGCCCTTAAGATCTTGTCAGCAGTGGACTTCCAATATAAATGTCCTCCACAGTCCCCTGCATGGAACTCCTTCATAATATGGTCAGTTTCATTGATAGTTAAACAATTAAGCAATATTCCTTCATGGTTTTTCCAGAACAAAGCATTATCTATGACACAAAACTTTGACACCTTCATTTTTAAAAATCTCTTTTTGGTCTTGGACAATCCTGGAGGAGCACACAGGTTTAACAATGTGTAACAAATATCAGCATACCATGGGGATTGCAAAAAGGTCTCACTGATCTGTGGAGTCGCCAGCTCCTGTTCATTGTCCAGCTGGTTAATGTCTAAGGCTTGCAAATTGGTTTCAGATAGCAGTTTGGCTAAACCTTGTCCATTTATGAGCTTGGTGGGTCTTATTTCAATGTCATATTCAAGGATATTGGCAATCCACTTGCCTCTTTTTCCTTCTAGTCCTTCTTGAGTTAATATGTCTTTTACGACAGCATGTGGGACATAGGCGATCACATGTGAATATAAAATGTAAACTCGAAAATCCTTGATTGCCTTAACGAGAGCATATGCCTGTTTCTCCATGATTTGGTACTTCAAAGGAGCATCTCTAAGGGCTCTGCTAAAGAATGCAATTGGTTTTTCATTTCCTTGGTAATCCTTTTGCAGAAAGACAACAGCTATCGTGTGATCTGAAGCAAAAGAAAAGATGATAAAATCCTTATCAAACTGCGGGCTCGTGAGGACCAGAGTTTGGGTTAGTGCAATTTTAATACTCTCAAATGCTTGCTTGGCCTCTAGAGTCCATTTCACCTTGGAATCTTTCTTTAATATGTTTCTTAACAGTCTTAATAGCTCAGCTATGTTTGGGATAAATCTCCTTAGGAAATTGGTTTTTCCAAGGAATGCCTGCATCTCTTTGATGTTTCTCGGATAAGGGATTTGCAGAATGGCTTGGATTCTTTTTGGATCAATTCTGATGCCATCTTTTGAAATAATATGGCCTAGAAGCTTGCCTTCTTCAAGGCTGAAGAGGGACTTCTTGGGGTTTAAGGAAATGCCATATTTTCTACATGTCATGAATACTTGCCTGAGGTGCTTGAGGTGCTCTTGGTCAGATTTGGAGAAAGGGGTTAGGTCGTCGAGATAGATAACCAAGAAATCATGGATTTCCCTAGAAAATGCAATGTCCATGGCCCGTTGAAAGGTAGCACCTGCATTCTTTAGTCCGAAAGGCATCTTCACATATTTAAATGTTCCCCATGGTGTTGTAAAGGCTATTTTGTCTTGGTCATCTAGGTGAACAAGTATTTGATTGAAACCTGAAAAGCCATCTAGCAAAGAGATTTTGGATGACCCCACTACTCTTTGGAGAATGTGGTCCATTTTGGGCAATGGGTAGTGGTCTTTAAGGGAGACTTGGTTCAGATTCCTTAAGTCTACACAAAGCCTAATCTCACCTGTCTTCTTTCTTGTGGGAACAAGATTGGATACCCATTCCGAAAATCTAATGGGTGCTATAATGCCAGCCTCAAACATTCTTTTCACTTCTTTTTCAATCAAAGGGAGAAGGACTGGATTGATTCTCCTTAGTTTTTGTTTGAAGGGCTTTTGATTTGGTTTCAGAGGGATGGTATGTTGAATAACCGAGGTCTCATAGGACTTCAAGTCCTCATAACTCCAAGCGAATATATCTTGGAACTCTTTGAACAGGTCAATATACTTTGGTTTTTGATTAGGTGGCAAAGATTTGGACATTTTGATCATTTTGGGCTTCTCTGCTGTTCCAATATTATAGTCTTCAATTGCAGTATTTTGAGGTTGTATTTTTGGTTTTTTGGGGACATCGTTTGCATCAAAGATGTCTTCTAATGGGGTGAGACCAGCGGGTAAGAAATTGTCTTTTAAATCAATGATTTCAGCCTCTGTTTCAGCTATTTCTCCTAAGTGTATCTGCCTGAGCTCTTGCATGTTTTTGGCATCAAAACTGGTTGGGCATAGCATTTTTCTAGCCTCTTCAACTGTTAGGGTTTGCTGATTTTGGGTTGTCGTTTGTTGTTGGTCACCCATGGTATCCATGTTGATGTTTAATTTTGAAAATTCTCGCTGCATAGTCAAAAAATTGTTAATTTGTGTATCGTCCTCAAAGATTTGCCAATCTTTAATCTTGTTAGGGACAGCAGGCCTATGCTTTACCTTAGCAGTGAAGTGGTGATTGGGCTGAAAAGGGAGCTTGCAAGTGCTAGTGAAAGTGGCTAGACTGTGAGCATGGATGTTATGGCTTCTCGATATCTTGGCAAGCTTGGATTCAGTAAAGTAATTGAGTACTTCTGTGGTAGCGGTCCTATAAGCTCTCAGCTTGTTGTTATTGGTGACAAAGTTTCCTTTCATTTGTTGGATTATTAAGTCGGAGTCACCTAGAATGGAAATTTTTGTAGCCCTAAGAGATTTGATGAGTTTAAGGCCTAAAAGGAGGGCCTCATACTTTGTCATGTTGTTGGTGCATTTGAAATTCAATCTATAGGCATGACCCTCTGCATGGTCGTTTTGGCTGTTATGGATCCATACCCCTACCCCTGCTCCTAGCGTATTTACTGAACCGTCAAACTCCAAATACCATAGGATTTCTTGGTCTTGACTAGCATTGGGAGTTGAAATTATCATTGGAGCAAGCTTATTTGAATTTCCTGTTTCAGGAGCCTCTCCTTGTGTGGTGGTCGTATTGTTTGTTTTGACAGTTTGCTGGGTAAGGGTAATCGATTCCTCAGTTATGCCTGCTTCTTGTTCTAAATCCAAAGGCTTATCATCGGTTGGGGGACTATCGTCATTGAATAGAATAAATGAATCCATGTCAGAATGGATTGAGTAAATGGGAAAGTTTTGGGGCTTTTCCTCACTACTCACCACATACTTCATCAGTGTTTCTCTATACAATCTCTTTGGTTTCCCAAAGACTAAGATAGTGGCATAAGAGAGGTCTAATTGAAGGGATCCTTGGAGCTTTTCTCCCCAAGATCTTGACAAGAGCATCCCATACTTTGGTGGAATGTCAACGACCACCATGTCCATCAGAATTGTTTTGTTGGGATACTGGACTAAAGACACACATAGATATTTAATTAAACCTAGACACTTGACCTGACTTGAATCGAAGGAGAATAGGTCTTTGTATGGTCTCGTGATATCAAGGTTTAGCTTTTCCATTACTGCTTTGGGCATAAGATTGTGTGAGGCCCCTGAATCAAACATAGCATTGTGCAAAACTTTGTCGTGTATATGCAGGCTTACATAAAAGGGCAGAACAGCTCCATATGCCGGTTTCCCATTAACCTCAGGACCAAATAACAGCTCAGGCGTATCATCTAAAATATTGACATCATCTTTGGTCTCTGGCATTTGAAGTGTTTTTTGGATTTGCTGCCTATACACATCGTGTTTGGCAAGCTCAGAGAGGGGGATGGAAATTTTTAGTTTGCTTATTTCTGCTTCTAAGCTAAATGGTTTCTCCAATGGAGTCTTTGTGTTGGTGGTAGCTGATTTCCCCCTTTCGAGTGTATTTTCTGTGATTTCCTCCTGACTATCAGTGTTATGGTGAGTGCTACCTTGTGGTATCTCTGTTTTGGGAAGGTTTTGCAGAGTGCTATTCAAATTTTCTTTTGTGGGGGAAGATAGCAAAGGCTGATCATTAGCAGACTGCATGTCTGTTATGTCTTCCATAGTTACTTCCTACAGGTTTGGGATCATGTCATCAACTGGTTCTGTAATAACAATCATGCCTTTAATCTTCTTGGGCTGTTTTGTTTGCTTTTGTTTGACGGGCTCGGGCACATCAATTGTTCTAGTCCTTAGTTTGTATTTCTTGTGCACTTCATACACAACAGAGTCATAGCCTTGTTTGAAGTCAAAAGACTCTCTGGTTTGAGTCTAAAATTCACTAAAGCCTTGATCAGCTTGGTTTTGTTGGATAAGATGGCAGTCCTCTTGTGTTAAGAAAACCTGTTGTTCACTCTTTGAGCCCACCCAGTTTATATGAGTATCTTCTAATGGCTCTCTAGATGTCGATGCCTTCGTGTAGTTCTCTTGGAACGGAGGTCTTATATCATGATCTGGGCTGGATCGTCCAGCATTTGGGTTGTGAGATTTCCTAAAATTTGGGTTCCTCATAGTGTTGGCTTGTGGTGCATCCCACGTAGACTTTCTCTCAACGGTTTCTATTCTATCTCCTAGTCTGTGCATGCCACTGAGAATAGCATCGAGTTTTTGGTCTAGGGCTGAAGGTTCCTCTTTAAAGGTGGTTCTTCTTTTGGCTCTCGCTCTATTTCTCTTGGCAATTAAGTTTGCCTCTACGCTCACAGCAACGTCTTGCATCTCTGACAGGCTTTGAGGGGCTCGTTCTCTTAACTGATAAGCCATGTCAGAATCAAAGCCATCGGGAAATTTATATAGAGCAAGATCAGGTGGAGGCCTAAGGTTCTGTGGGATTGCATTGTAGACATTGTTAAACCTTGCGCAGTAGTCTAACACAGCCTCCTGAGGGCCTCTTTTAATGGTGTCGTATTCAAACAATATGTGCAATGGGTCTTTCTTCTTCTCCCATCTAGTGATAAATGTGTGGTATAAGACTTCTGGATTTGCTACGGAATTGGCTGGGAGTGCTCTAAACCAAGGCCTAACATCACCTGTCAAACTTTGGACAAAAATCCTCATCCTCACACTATCGTCGTCGATTTCATAGCTCTCAAAGTAATCTTGCATTTTCTTTGTATGCTGAAGGGCCGTGCAGGTACTGGTGCCATCAAAATAAGTTATCTTATTCTGGTAGTCCTGAGGCATGGCCCCGGGATTTCCAGGCAGCTGCAAAGGGGCATATCTATTAGCCATATTTATAGGGACGAGTGGAACCGCTGGGATGAATGGAACAGTTGGAACAACTGTGATAATGGGAGTTGTAGTGGTAGTATGTGCAGTGAACGGAGGTGTGGACGAGGTGGATGGTGAGGAAGATGATGAAGTAGGGAAAACAGGGGATGAGTGAAAAAGAACTTTGACAGGGGTTGAACCGCTGCTTGGCTGAACTTTCTCAGGACTAGAATCAGCTAAATCTTCTCTTTGCTCTATCTTCCTGAGGTTTCTAGGGATTAAATTTGGATTTTCAGAAGTAGCTGGGGGCTTTGGGTCTGGATTCGACCTTGTATTACGTGAATGCTTTTTGGGAGCCAGCTTCCAACTTGATAGTTGAAGTTATCTCAAAAGGTCCCGAGTGGAGTCGCCATTATGTTAACGCTCAGGTTGTCCCTTTGCTCCTTAAGGGATACGGCCGAGGTAACACTAGACCAATCTTTGGATTGTGGGTCCTAGCCTACCTGCAATCAGAGATGGCTCTCTCTTCATAATTTAGCTTTGTTTCGGGTGATCTTAGGCTAGCTATTGACTACAAGGGGTTTTGTTTTTGGTGAGAAGAGAATGGCTTCAAGTAGAGAGGTAATGCATCGTGCGATGAATTTCAAACCATTGGGCATGGAGTTAGAGGAGCAGGACTGCTGGTGTGTTTTTCTTGGTCACGAGGGGGATATGGAGCAGATAGCTGCTCATGAAACAATTATTTGAGTTAAAAAAGGATGAAGTGGAGGTCAGGGATGTAAGGCAGCTAAGATATCTTTGATCCGGCTGACCGAGGTAAGGTGGATGGATTCTATCTAGGAACAATTTAAGATTTCCTAAATAAAAATCATACATGGGTGACGAAGAACCAATATGCTCCATGAGGTATTCATATTAAAGCTCTTAGTTAGAACAAAAACATATAGAACGTTTGCAAAAAATTTAGTGTAAATTGTTGTAAGGCCAATTGTAGATTAGTCCTCCTTTCTGCAATCGAAAAATGGATTCTATCTAGGAACAATTAAGATTTCCTAAATAATAATCGTTCATGGGTGACAAAGAACTAATATGCTCCATGAGGTATTCATATTAAAGCTCTTAGTCAGAACAAAAACATATAGAACGTTTGCAAAAACTTAGTGTAAATTGTTGTAAGGCCAGTTGTCGATTAGTCCTCCATTTCTACAATCGAAAATAGTGATAATGAAACCAATATATGAGAACTGATTTTATACAGACAAGAGATGTTTTATTAGTCCATATGACAGCGTGAGAATTTGTTGATCATCCTTCAGCATTTTTAAAAAAGAAAAGGAAAGCATAGTGGACAGTCCATTATCTGATCCTTTGAATAATCTTTGATCTCTTAGCCAACAAACTTTCAATGATACAGCGCAAACCAGTTGGATTGGAAGTTTTAAGGAGATGAGAAGCACACAAACAAAATCGTTATTTTAGCATATCAGCATGAAGGTGAAAAAAGCTCTGTCTGGGAGCTGATAAAAATTTCTTGCATAAATGCCAGAACATGGGCGGATTCACCGAGATAAGAGGCCAAAGGAATCAATATTCATTACCAGTTCAGAAGAAAACATAAAAAAAAATAGCAGAACTTGAGCATAGAGTGTGGCTCAGCAAATTCTATACTAATCTTTATAGCTGCTATTTAGATGGCGATATGAGCATATCAAGAGCGTGAAACATAAAGAAAAACAAAGATGAGAGGCACTTATTGAATTATGTGGCAGCTTTGGAATTCCGTAAGGCCCCCTTCAAACACTAAGACACAGCACACAGTCCATTTCCAAAAAAAACTCCCGTAGTATTTGATTAAGGAATCATACTAGATGTACACAACCAATCTCTATCAGAGTTTATCGACCAATTCTTACTTGTTTCTCTCCCCCTTAAGACTGACTATGGGGTGGTTTATATAGTGAAAGATTTACAGCCTTCCCTTGAACAGGTGTCATAGGGAAAATATCAAACAAAATATCTCTAGATTCATATCTGGAAAAAATATCTATGAATTAAATGTATTTAACTCATCGCTGGGCTGGGAATTAATACATAATTATCAAAACAGAGCTGCACTGAGGGAGCTGGCAGCTTAAGTTATATAACTGAGGGCTGTGCTTTGAATACTCTTGTCCGTATCCTTTAGGCGGTTCTGCTGCTTTTATGTGGCTTCGAGATTTTTTAATTTGCGCTGGTGAGCTTTGATGGCTCTGAGCTGCTCTATTTCTCTCTGCGCTATCCCTTTGCTGCCATCTAGCTTCGTGTTTTAAAGTCCCCTGCTGATATTCATAAATGATACTCTTTGTCGGTTTGCTGATGTTGCTTCGCTATTGTATCAGGCATTCACTTTCCTCTAAAACACTTCAAACTGTTCAATCGCCCCTATCTTATCTCCTGTGATCATTAATACAACCTCCAGGTGTATTAGATTTGTTTATTTGGTTGTGACACAGCAAGCACCTTCAGATTTTTTAAAAGACAGAGCAGGCGTTGTTTAGCGCCTCTTTGTGCCCCGTATTCCTTGATCTGAGTTTCTCATTCTCTGATCTGTGTACGCTACTCCTAGATTTCTCTCGCCAATCAGTGCTTCTCCTAGAAGGTTTAGAACAATCTGTGCTCCTTCTAGATGTCTCAGAACAAACAACGCTGCTTCTGGATTTGTATCACCAATGTCATTGGACTCCATTGAAATACTGCTTTGCTGCTACAGTACATTCATTGCACTAAAGGATTGATCCAGACGTAATATGCCCCTGCTCATCCTCATAGAATCCGTGGCAGGTTGAGATGTAGCTGCATCGTTGTGAAACTGAAGTGGCGTGTCCTCTACAATCCCTCATCAACTGGACAGAGTGTGAAAGTCACCTCAACGAATCTGTAGGGATTGAAACTAAAGACTTTTGAATGTAAGTTGCAGTAATTATCTCCAACATCTCTCTTCCTCTGCTGGAAGATCCTCGAGTTTCTCTAAATGACAGAGTCACACTCTAATCTCCATGGACTAAGAAGGATCATTCAATAGTATTCATTCTTAAGCACACTATATAAATACCGGGGACAACATTTAATGTTTGCAAGAAAGAGTCGTAAACAATGCCAGATTGTTGTTGCTACAATCCCATTTGCTATATGTGTGTGCGCACGCGCAATGTAGATAAGTTGAGAAATATATACATGAGTATTGTAGTTATATCTCCCTCCAGGCTATTTTGATTCAGAAAATCGAAATGAACTACAAAAATCAATTTCATAATTAAAACGTTCAACCACAAAGACAAAATCTAAAGAGTCACACTCTAATCTCCATGGACTAAGAAGGATCACTGGGAGTCACACTCTAATCTCTGTGGACTAAGAAGGATCCCCGACGATGTGAATTTGATCATTATGAAACTGTACTCTTGTATTCCCAACAGGGGGTGATGATCTTCCTGGCTGTACAATTACAACTCTTGACTTTCACTTGTCCCACCCATCTATGCCCCAGAGACATAACTGGGCATCAGCTCCAAAAGATACCAAAATTTTCAAAACATATGAAAAATCCAGGCCCGTGATTTTCTTTTGGTGGCCCTTGAGCTTTGTTTTCACCTCACCAATTTGAACACTGTATATTTGAATTCATGAATCCTCCAAATGCGCAGCAACATGTTCCAAACCAATTATCAGCACTGTCACACCAGTTGACAGATGGTAATTCCTTAAAGGATCAGAAAACATCATTGGGTCCACCAACAGCTTCACTTGTTGATATATGGCATTTGAATAACTGGATTCTTTCACTAGCTGAGCAAGGTTTGCCTTTAACATCAGGATATAAACCACTCAAGGATAAACATGAAGAACACCGTACCACAACCCATTCTATAGTATCTAAAACATCAGGAGGTCCCATCATAAATCCATTTCCCAGATAAAAGCTTCCTGTAGTTGTCCCATCTTTCTGAGGTTCTAAAGTGACTCAAAGGTGCTGAAGAGATACATTCTCTGAATTATTATTGCCACAACAATGTAGAGCATTCTCGATTCCATATGAACTAAAGATGTCATGAGAACTTGGCAGCAAGTCAGAAGCAGCAGCAAGATAATCCTTCCTGTCATTCTGTATGGGATTTCCCAGTGTTGGAATTCTATGAAATTTCTTCTCTAAAGGTTGAAAAGTTGCCTCAGCAACACTTTCTGACAAACTTGTCTCAATAGGGCAGGGACCAGAAGAATCAGAAGCTGGAATATCCATTTCATTTTTCTTCACAGATCGTATTAGCAATTTCTATCTTACTTAGCCCAAGCAAAGAGCCTGAAACATGGACATGGTTATTCTTATAATCTTCTTTCTTCTCTAATTTAGCTATGCCATTACCCCCAACATCATGCAAATTGCCAACATTCCTTATAGCATTGTGACTTGAAAGATATTCCCACTCCTATTTCCACCCTCTTTGATGCCTTTAGAGGTTCTTTGATCTTTAGCTGAAGCAGCTGGCCTGGAAGAAACCAGAAATGGTGGTTGCTTGACCAAGTGTTGAGATGACACAAGAGCAATCTTTTGTGTGCTATTTTTCAGCCAACTCTTGTTTGACCAATAGGACCTTGTTTGACCAATACTTTCTGTTGCAATTCTGCCATATCTCTGTCTCGGTCATCTAATTTTGAATCTGCAAGTTTTAATTTAGTGCATGCCTGCTGAAGAGCCAAATTGTTATTTTCATTCTCCTCCATAAGCCTTGAAATTTCGTCTTCATGCACTTTGATGGAATTGCCTATGGGACTTTTCTCTGCTGAGAGCACTTCATTTGTCTTTTGAGCTCCTCTTTCTTTCTATCCCTGACTTTTATAACATTGAGAAGAGCTGCTTTGATTTAGCATCATCTCTTTCACAACCATTGAAAATAGAACTAAAGGTTCATAGTCCCTTGTAGTAGTAGCAGAAAGAGCTGAGATAGTTATGGTTATATTTCAACCAATGGAGGGGATATGTATTTAGGGTGATCTCGTATATGTTTTTAGTATGGGGGGGGGAAGAATAACTGGGATTTAGATAATAAGTTAGAAGTTAATATGTAATCTGATCAGAGAGCGCTAAGGATAGGAATCTTAGGCTTTTGAAGGGGAAACAGGACTTTTTAAGCGGATTAGGGGAAGTTAGCAAGTGTTTTGAGGGAAAAAGGGAAATTCAGGCATGCCTCACTTGAGCTCCTTTCTTTGCTTGAGATGCGAACGAATATGATGCTTGAGAACATAAAATGAAACGGATCCCAAGCCATGATTCTGCCACCACAACGCTACCTACCCTGCCTACTCTCCTAACATTTTTTCTTCTTATGGTTTGGGTGCCCTTGAACTAGCATACCCAGCCTTTCAACCTTTCTTTCAGCTATCCTCCTATCTAAATCGACCCTTGTCTCTTCTGGGGCTCAGATTAAGCTGATGAGCGCCCTGGTTTCTCTACCTATTTACCAATCCGCCATGTTTTAAGCTTGTTTGGCCAGATATTCATCTCTATATTCTAAAGCAAGCAATTGAAACCTAGGGAAGCCAAGTTTAAACTGTTTGGCCTTCCCTTGACTGAACATCTCTTCAAAATTTGAATGACTTATCTAAATGAAACTCTCTGGAAATATGGAACCTTTGCAGTAATAAAAAGATGACATATTTGGCATGCAAACCGTCAATCATGAAATATGAACCCCTATTGCAATAGGAGGCTAACAATAGGAGGTAGCATACTTTGTGCGAGATCCTCATGGACATGTTTTGTAGTTGGAATTTTGTACCAATGACTAAGTGTGTATAACAATACACCACTACACCTAGTGTATAATCCATCAATACATACCACTGATGTTTATTTATTTTCCATCTAGTGTAAGATATTCACCCTTAAAAAACATTGGCTTAGTTGGAAATTCATTGGATTCATCATAAGTTAATGATGTATTCAGGAATTACTTCCCTAGCATTCATCATGCCAACCAATAATTAGTGCCCTATTCATTGTATTTTGGGAAACAATTGCATATATTTGTCCTAAAAAATGCAATATATGGTAAAATGAAAATTTCTAGGACTTAACCACATAGTTAAATAAAAAACAAAAATAAAATTTAAATACAATTTGAAATATCTATACCTGGATGTATAAGATTAGAGATATGGTCATAATATATTGAAATGGTTGGTTCACCCTCCTCTAGTAATTTTGTTTCAAAAATTACATGTCACTATACTAAAATTAATATATCATCCCATTCATCAACCCATTCCATTGATTCACAATCATCCCATTCACCATTACTGTTAAATTGTAGTAAGAAAAAGCTTCATTTGACTTGTGTCTTAGTGAAATGAATTCCACATTAGCAAGATGAATTGAGTTGTAGCCAGCAGGAGTGACATGGCTAAGTCACTTAGTTAAGTCAGTCAATTCAATTTTATGGGAAAGAAGTAGAGTTTTCCATGAGTTTATTGCTAATATCTAGAAATATAGTGGAGTTATAGTTAGAGAAACTTAGTTATATAAGCTCTAGTCATGAATAGAGTCAATAGGAGTTCAGTTGAGTAGATGTAACTATTATTATCCCAATTTTCTCTTAGTTAACTAGTCAATTTACTAAAAATAGCCCTCGTCAGGCATGGAATTCGAATTTCTTAGTTGAGTGGAGGAAAAGGACATCAACATAATCATTAATGTATACTAGTGAGTGCAGGTGAGGCTTTTCTATTGGTAATTGTGAAAGAAAATAGGAGCTTTTCCTATTCTTTAGGAGCTAATTTCCTCAGTAATTGTGTAAGGAAATAGGAGGAGTAGGAGGCCTAGATTTAGATAAATATTTTCCAGAGCAGACTCAGGAGGAAGAGATTAGTATTGCAGTGCAGGTTGAGTATCAAGGATTGAAGTTGTCATTGTAATAGATTAATTTTCTCATATGATATAATACAAATAGAGGAGGGTTTTTCCCCTATTAGGTTCCCTAGTAAAACTATTGTGTTAATTTTAATTGAATGATTGCATGTCCTTCTATTGTATGTTTTCATTTCTATAGATTGAGTAGAAGAAATTTTTGTCTATTGTTTTCCATCTGAATTCATTAGAAGCTGCAAATTTCGAGTTACCTCTACATGGTATTAGAGCTATTGAAGACAACATAGAAACCAGGTTTCAAATATTCTCTTAGAAAAATTTCGAATAATGAAGTTTTTGGTGTAGATTTTCTTCAATGCAGGAACAACGTCTTTCAATGGACTAAGGCTTGAGTATGCATTGGAGGGAACTTCAAATTTATATTCTTGGAAAGAAAGGATGGAAGTTGTGTTGGATGACAATGGAGTACTGGAGTACACACAAGCTAATATTCTAAAACCAATAGCATCAGATGCTCAGAATCTAGCACAATGGAAGAAAGACACAACAAATCCAGGAGGATTATCCTGTAGCAAGTCAAAGATCATGTGGTTTCAAATTTACATGGCAAGCAAACTCTATTTGCAATGTGGAAAACTCTCATAGATCTATTCGAAAGCAACAATGATGCCAAGAAATTGGCATTGAGAGATAAGCTCAGGAACATTGGAATGGGTAAAAATGAAATTGTTGTTCAATAACTATCAAAATTAACTCAAGTGAGAGATGAACTTGGAGGAGTTGGAGAAAATGTACCATCATCTTAAATTGTGAGCGTAGCACTCCATGGCCTTTCAAAATCCTGGCAAAACTATCAAGATTCACTTAATGGAGGAGACAAGCTCCCAGATTGGGAGAGACTTTGGTCTGATTTGGTGCAGGAGGAGATTATAAGAAACACTAGAGATGGTGTCACATCCAAAACTGACGAGAAACAAAACTTTGCTTTGGAACACAAAGGAAATAAATCCAAAGGAAAGAAGGCCCTAGGAAAGGCAGAATCCATCTAGAACCATGGCAAGAAGAGAGACCTTAGTAAAATTAAATGTTTTTACTGCCATGAGTATAGAGATGTTGTAGTAGCTACAACCACCCTCCAAAATTTTTCCTTATCTTCATTTTGGAGCCTCCCTACCAATCATCCTTAGTAACATGTCTTGCACTGTGAAGTACACAAGCTTCAGTGATTTTCTAGCAGATTGCCAGCCTGTTCATGATAGCTTGTTGCATCCCCCTCACAGGTTGTTTCTTCGGACTTGGTCTAGCTGTAGGCTGAGCAGCTCCCTCAAGAAATTGCACAATTCTGGAGGGGAACCAACCTTTCCTCAAGAAATTGCGCAATCCTGACTAGAAGCCTGCTAGGCTCTAGAATTGCGCAATTGTGCCTGTCAACCTTCCTTGGAAAAACTATGCAATATGTCCCTGTAGGACTACTCAACCCAGAAATCAGTTGCTTAGCACAAAAATTGCACAATCCTTCTAGGCATCTAGTCCAGCTCCCTCCCAGAAATGTGCAAATTTTCCCCTCAGTCAAGCAGGTTATTACATATGCCATTGGGTTGACCGGTTCCACCCGGGACCGAGAAAACTTGACTTGCATGCATGGGTTGCTTTTTCTCGAAATAGAAAAAAGCGACATGCTAAAATCATCACTAGATTTTATGGATCTATTTTTAGCAGCTGGAGGTTACATGCAAAGATCACTTTAGAATCTTTCCTCCAAGTGTCGTTTTTTCCTAGCTTTGTCGCATGTGTGTCATGAGCCTCAAAATTATTTATTCGACGCTTCAGAGCTCTCTTATTCACATCCATCTTGGAGATCTGACATCCCACAACACATCCGGGAGTCTTCAACACATCCGACTCAGCTATTTACGAGTAAGTCCTCTTAACTTGTCTTTTGCAGTATTTATGTCACTTTTTGTGTCTTTGCCTGTGTGAGTGCTATTTTCTTGATTTCTATGAATGCTTGTTGTCATTTGCATGTGTATTAGATTGTACTAGCATTGTTTCATTTTCCGTTAGCATCTCACTATTGTCACATGCATGACACCGTTTTGCACAAGCGGTTGCCGATTCGACGACTCACTTCAAACACATGCATGTTGTTCTATGTTATGAATCTTTTATTTACAGTTTGCATGCACGATTATTCACTCCTACTTGCACTCAGTATCGCCATGCATTCACCTTCACATTTTCTTTCAATTTCCTGTAGGTGGGTTTGGGAAACCTTGGCCCGAATTCTGCCTCACCAAGACAACATTGTGCAATCCTGAGAGGGATGGCTCTGCCTTCCTCTCAAAAAATGCACATTTCAGCCCAATGACTATCCTCCAGTCTTGCATTGTGCAATTCTGAGAGGGAGTGACTGCTGGCCCAGAAAATTGTGCAATGCAGTCACTGGGCCTGCAACCATTGCTAGCAGATATTGGGCATTGCGCAATTCCAATAGCCAGCAGGCTAGTCTGGATTACGAATTGCACGATTCCAGCAGCCAACCAGCTCCTAGCAGCTCAGACTGACTTTTGCACAATTCTGGCAGCCAGTCTCTCAACCTCCTAGGAAAAAATGTGCAATCCTTGCCAGTAAATCCCCAGGTATGTTGTATGTTGTTCCTCAAGTTTGCTTTGGTTTTAGCTGAAAGATTTCTTGCCATGCATGTCACTATGTCTCCAGATCTAACATGTGTTCGTTTGTCTCTGAGCAGTCAAGGATTAATGGCCTCCAAGAGAGCAGGATCAAAGGACAGTGATGGAAGTGCAGATGGAGTACCAATTGAGCAAGTGTCTACAAGTTTGCCGATCTATGAAAACACTAAGCTGATTGTAGAAAAGGACATCAAGCTGAAATCGTAAGAGGTCAATGATAAATTTGCAGGCACATTTGGGGAAGATATCGAAGACCGCTAAGTCTATGCGAACATCCGCAAGTTCAGCTTGTACCAGATTTCATGCAGGCATCTTGTGTTCCCATGCATGGACATGATACATTGGATCATCTCACACATTGATCCCAAGACGATGACATTGAGCAGTTTCAGCGTGACAAATATTGCCACCTTCAGGACAAAGGATTATGAATAGATATATCATATGTCAATGCCCATGATCACCATGGAGACACCCTTCAACATACCGAGTAGCAATTCCAGCTCCAGAGATATCTTGAAGAACTAGGTGAAGGAGATGACCAAATTCAGGGTGACACCCAACCAGGTCTACAAGATGAAGATACTGCGGAAGGTGTATCAATACTTGGTCATCATTGCATGTCACTTGTATGGCCAAGAGAGCACGGAAACCTTCCCACAGATTTGGGTGATCGTGTTGGACCAATTGGTTAGAGAAGGCAAAGCAGCAACTAGTC
>APFE030315761.1:118197-129015 GCA_000404065.3 Pinus taeda | reverse complement strand
CTTCCACCTCACATTCTTGTCCCTGCCATTTGTCCATTCCCGACCATCGCACCCTACAGAGGAGAAAATCAGTATGCATCGCACCTTGTACACTGGGAAGGTGATATGCATTGCACCCCCTGCATTGAGCTTTCAGTATGGTCCAGTTTTGACCATTTATGAGCAGTTTTCAGTGGAGAACTTCTGGGAGATGATGTAATCAGTTGACCTTGTTCCTTTAGGCAATGAAGCAAAACCTTTAGGGACTTAGGAGCCCAGTTTATGGACATTTATGATTGGGGTTGAAGTGCCCAAAAATGTCTATAACATTTGCCCCATAAAGCATGAGGTCGTTAATCTTTCTGATGTCGGGTGAAATCCTTTACTATGAGGATCTGAAGTTTTTCCGAGCTGGGAGGCGACCTGTAATAAGATACAATACAATACATTATTTTGACAACATTTTTTCATGATCTAGCTGAGGCGGTCATTCCCATGCTCAGCTTTATAAATTCATTTTCATGTACATAGGACAGACAATCGTCTGTGTGACAGACTGATGATATGGACACATCAACCTTTGATTTGGATGATCATCTGTTCGGCAATGATGTACACTGGATGTCTTTATATTCCTGAATATATCGCAGCCCAAATGGATGAAACTAGATCCGGGGTCTTCAAGACTCATTCAATCTTCACTTGGAGTACAAGTCGATCCATGTGAAAAATGTTCTGGAGTCGAACATGGAAAGACATCACCTTATTACCAGCCAATGATGTAAGCTGTTAACAGGCACAAGAGGAATCACCAATAATGAAAATGACCCTCAAGGTACTACAGTACAATTCACGTGGTGTGAAAAGGGACTTGGCGTCGAACACCACGTAAACTCTCTCGTCGAAGGCCATTGATGTAAACCTGTCGCTGACAGTGAGAAACTTGCCATTAAGGCATGCAAGCTTCAAAGTAATGAAAGGGTTGTTCCTAAGTCATCTTCTTGGATAATGAGCTGATGTTGACAAGAAGTTACCCGTCGCAGGAGGTCCTTAATGAATCCCACATCAATGACATGGAACAAAGCAAATGATTTTGGAGGTGAAAACAAACCGATGATACAGGGTTAAGGGTGGCGGTCATGAAGGAATGAAGCATGAATGTATTGCAGTGGGTGAGACACAGGTGAATTGTCTAAATGACTTCTCTTGAACATATCGGTGACACTGACGATGGATTGGTAGTGTTAACCCCAAATATGGATGGTGTTACGGACCAGTGATGATGACCAGTGAACGGAACAACCCAACCCGGCATGGATGCAGAAGGAAAGTGTTATGTTCAAGAGCGACTTGTTAACAATAAAGTTTCTTCAAGTTTTCTTCCCAATTTTCCCCAGTCATTGCTGACCAGTACCTCTTTATTTTTGTCAAGCTTGAGGAGGATAACATATGCTTGTTCTATAATCCGCTCTTCGGGCGAACCTGTCGCTATATTTTAGCGAGTCTAGCGATAGTGAAACTTGTTCTCGTCCATTTGGATGATTTTGTCGCTATTTGGTTTTAACGAGTTTAACGACAAAGATAACTCGGTCTCTTTCAATTTTAGAGATTCTGAAAGAAATAGAAAGGAGACTCCAAAGATTATTTTTCGTTGTATAATCCCTTAAGTCTGAAAAAGCATAAAATAATACAAAAGGGATGAATTTTCAATAGTTTTAACGAGCCAAACAAGACAAGCGCTCGATCGTTTTGTGTAATAATCCCTCAGGTCCAAAAAGATGAAAATCTAGAGGAGGGATAGCACTTCCGATGCTTTTAACGAGCCGGAGAGGCCAATCACTCGAAAATCTTTTCATATTTTCGAGTAAGGTGAAAAGAGCTTAAAGAAGATTCGTTTTCGAGGAATGAGTGATGGTTACGGGTAGCAGCTGATTCCAGGTAAGATTTGGAATTTTCCAATCACGGCAGTGTCACAAGGATGGCTAACAAAATCACTCTTCGCAAATGTTCCTCGAAGGGGTAAACAATCATATGGGGGTGAATGATCGGCTAAAATTAGAGTGGAGGTGATGGTGAGAACACGACCAAGGCTCAAAAGCTGGCGATAAGGCATTCACAATGGTTATTTACCAGTTCATTTTTTAACGAGCTTAAACGCTAGGGGAAACATTTGCTCATGACTTATGTTTATTTTTTAATGAGCTTGAACTATGTGCTAAAATTGCTCGTGGAGGGTTTATTTTTTAACGAGCTTGAACTCTGCGACAACATTGCTCGCGATGATGGTCATTGAGTTTTTGATTCACCCTTAGCATTTTGTTCTTTCAAAGATTGTACTACCTGTTCATTTGTTTCATCAAACCGATTAGAAATGAAAACACATGCTTGATAAATGAGTTAAAAACACTAATATTTTACTTGAATTACGTGCATAGTAAATTAAAAGTGACATTTACCTCTCATTTTACCATTTCATTTGAATTTGGTTTGTTGGAGCTGTGGAGGTGCTTTTCCCCCCTGATTTTCACCAGCGGATTCTGGGAGATTCTGTGGACGATTCTCGACGCCGTTCAGACCAGGTAAGAGCTAAACTTATGCTCTTTCATAGACTGGCTGGTAGTTCTTCTCTTCACATAGCCAACAGATCTTATACGCAGTATGCTTTGGAATGCCTTGAACCGAAGGTGTTCAATTGGTAGGATGCAATACTTTCTGTGATGAAAGAACAATTGACTAAGGTGAAGAGTGGTAGATCCAAGAACTTTGGTTATGGTTCTATTTTGACTGCTTTCACCTTGTAGAGAATCCCACTGATGCAGCCACAATACATTTTACTTGGCCTACCTCCACCGACCGAACCACGGATGCAGAGATGGATCAATCTCATGTCTCAACACGCTGGTCAGCCCCAGATTTCTTTTTCTGAGACCTTCTTCGAGTGGTTTGACTTTCAAGAGATGGTTTATGCTAGGTTCCCATATGCTGGTATGGATTTTCGAGGTGATCCGGATTTGGAGCTGCCGGTTGGTGAGCAGTGGGGTGCCATGGGTAATTCTTCTGACCATATCTCTATCCATTGTTGTTTATTATGTTCTTATATTCTTATGATCAAGACTAATCAAAACTCATGTGCTCATGCAGATGTTGGCCCAGTTCGACCGGTAGTACGCCGCAGAGACCCAACGGCCGCTCCAGCAGGAGAGGCTGTTGGGAGGGCCATCCTTCGCGACCTTGATGTGGTCGAGACTCTTTCGGCACTACAGGACCAGATCGAGGGCCTTACCCTTGGTATCCCGGACGTGAGGACCGATGAGCTGCCTTTGCGGTTGCAACAACATACCACTGGAGTGCTGAGTCGATGGACTAGGCCCTTACGCATGATTGCATAGGCGGTGACTTGTTATCACCAACATCATTAGACTAGGGTGCCCCCTAGCATTTTGGGTTTTGGGTCATTTGACCAATTTTGTCTTGGTTACAGAGCATCATGTACAGACTATAAACAGTTATGGAATATATTTTTGATTTTCGGAGCTCTATTTTGGTTTAGTTACATAATCCTACTGCATATATTGATGTGATGCTTCTTTTTATAAATGTCACAAATGTCTATCTAACACATAATTTTCCAATGAGTCCGTTAATGTGTTTAAACTTCTGGATGAAATTGAACCGTCTTTCCAAAATTTTGACCCTTAGGAACATGTGATAGATAGCTGGATTTCATGCAGCATAGATGCTGGTGAGTTGTAGAATGACGAGCTGTGAGTCTAGCCTGACGACAAGTCGGCATATGCCATGTGTGATGGCATCATAAAGGAGTTCTATCAATGCGCTGTACTCAGCGATATTGTTCGTAGACCTACCAATACACACTCCTCTGAAACTTACTAACTCGCCGCTGGGATTGAAAATGGCCCATGCCGCAGAAGACAGGTTCCACGAACTACGACTTGCTCCGTTGGAATATCCAACGAATGATTCCAGTAGGTTTGACATCTGCAACGAATGCAAAAAGTGGATTACTTAACCAAATTAAATTCTCTTGGCAAAAACAAAAATGTAACAAAAGCACGAGGATTACTATGCAAAATCAAGCATAGTAACGCTTGAGGTATAACCCGTTGCAAGGCTGTGCCAATGGAATCCCATCATAGTCCATCAACTCGTAGGCTCCTTTTGCTAATAGCCATTTAACAATATAGGGACCCATCCATAATGATTTGAATTTACCTGCTCCCAATTTATCAGATTCCTGGTCATAAAGTAAAACTAGGTCACCCTCTGAGAAGAAGCAAGGTTTGACATTCTTGTCGAACTGTGCTTTGACTCGTTTCTTATGAGCCTCGTTAGCTGAACCTGCATCACGACGGGTTTCCTCCAAACAGATTAGTTCCAAGAAACGAGCCTCTTCTTCTGAGGTTCTGGGGAGAAGGTCGACTGTGAGTTTGAGGGACGAGATTTCACATTGAACCGGTAAGATTGCTTTCAGACCATACACCAATTGAAAAGGTGTGAATCCGGTTGCATTTCTTACCGATGTCCGGTATGCCTACAAGGCCAAGTATAGGATTAGGTGCCAATCCCGTTTGTGGACCCCGATCATCCTTTGCAGCATGCGCTTTAGGACTTTGTTGATTGCTTCAACTTGTCCGTTAGCTTGTGGATAGTACGGAGTAGAGCTGTCGTGGGACAGTCCTAATTTGGCAACCAACTCAACCATCATGTGATTGCGAAAATGCGATCCATAATCTGTGACTATGGCCTGTGGAATGCTGAATTTGGAGACTACGTGATTGAAAAAGAAATGGGAAGCCATTTCGCCACTGTTGTTTAATGTAGGCATCGCCTCGGCCCATTTGGTAAAATAGTCTACCACGACTATTATGTACCCATGCCCCCCGGTCAAAGTGGGGTTACATGTCATGAAATCTATGCCCCATTTGGCGAATGGCCCAACAGCTACTACTGGTTGTAGCGGTGCGGGTGGTCTTTTGGTTTTGCTATCGAAAATTTGGCAAGCATGACAACTTCTAACTGCGGTTATGCAATCTTTGAACATTGTTGGCCAGAAGTATCCTGCTCATAAAATTTTTTGCGCAGTAGCATAACCGGATTGATGCCCCCCACACGCGCCTGAATGGCAGTCATTCAGGACTTTTTTGGCCTACTGAAGGGTGAGGCACCTCCGCAGAACTGTATCGATACCGCGACGGTAAAGAGTATCACCGACGATCACGTAGTCTTTTGCTTGGTATCGAATACGTCATTGTTCGGAGCGTGAGGTATTAGACCTGTACGTTTGTGTCTGGAGATAAATGATTATATCTTCGTACCACAAATCGCTTGAAGATATCAGAAATAAATTTTCATCCACGATTGCTTCTTCGGATGTGGCATCGTTGGACGACGATGGGAGGTCGCATAGTAACTCCTCGAATACCAGGGCTTTCTTTGATTTGGATTTTTTGAATTCCAAATCAAACTCTTGTAGAATTGTTATCCATTTTGAATATTTGCCCCCCAGCAACTGTCGCGACAATATGTACATCATGGGGTTGCAATATGATAAAATGTTAGTTTTCTTGAAGAGGACGTAGAGTCGAAATCTCTGTATCGCTTGAACAGCCGCGAGAGCGAGATTTTCAATGTAGGGGTATTTCATTTCCGTATCATTTAAGTTTCGGCTTAAATAATATATGGGATGTTCAATTCCATTGTCTTCTTGAACTAATACCATTGCTTATGTCGTATCTGCTACAGCCAGATATAGGTTAAAGTCTTTTTGATAATCAGGAGCATACATTAATGACGCTTGTATTAGAGATTTCTTTAAAGCATCGAAGGAGGCTTGCGCAACCTGGTCCCAAACGAAGGGTACTTCCTTTTTCAAAAGGCGAGTATAACCTTTAGCTAGTTCAGCATAATTTGGAATGAACCTCCTGAGGAAATTTGCTTTCTGTTGGAGTTTTTGAATCTAAAGCAAGTTTGAAGGTGGAGGCAAATCGATGATTGCCTGAACCTTGCAAAGGTCGAGACAAATCCCATCCTTTGAGACGACGAAGCCAAGTAAACGACCAGAACTGACACAAAACACGCATTTGTGTGGATTGAGTCGTATCTTGTAGTGTCGATAACGTAGAAATATTGCTCTCAAATGGCGCGGATGATCGGTTTGCTTTCACGAATGAGCTGGGAGATCATCGAGATAAGGTTGAATGATGTTTTTGATGTCATGGAAAGCATAGTTCATTGCTCTCTGAAAGGTTTCCCCTGCGTTCTTCAAACCAAAGGGTAGCTTGCGATATGCGAATGTGCCCCACGGACAAATGAACGCAGTCTTTGACTGGTCCTATGGGCGGATATTTATTTGATTATACCCGGAAAATCCATCCATAAATGAAAATATTTCGCATCCGGCGCATTCATCAATTATCTGGTCGATAAAGGGTGTAGGGTAGTTGTCTTTCGGACAAGCTTGATTTACATCCCTGTAATTGACGCACACTCTAATCATTCCTTGTTTTTTCATCACAGGAACAATATTCGATACCCAATCGGTCAGAGGAACCGGGAAAATAAAACCAACATGGAGGAGTTTTTCAACTTCCGCCTTGATGGCAACGACTTTCTTGGGGTGCACCTGCCGTAGCCGTTGTCGTACCGGTTTGACATCTGGATACATCCTAATTTCATGTTCAACTATGCTCGAGTCAATACCTGCATTTCATCATATGACCAAGCAAAGACATCTCTAAACTCGCGAAAGAGAGCGGTATATATTTCCAGTTCGGAAGAAGAACAAGATTTTCCAACATGAATGTTCTCTACAACATCTGTTTTGGTCGAGATATTTATGGTAATAGTCTCTTCGATATTGGATAGGTTTCTCTCGGAATCCACCGTGTTTACGGTATTCATCAGAAAGTAAAATACCGAAGGATGGTGTAGGTCACTGGAATTATCTTCTTTCCAAGTCGGAAGATGGGAACAATGGTGGTAATCTTCCCATGATGCCCCATCAATCATCATTGATTGAATGATTCCTTCGTCTGTAGAGTGTACTAGCGACCAACGATCTGAAAGGGTGCCATATTCCTTAGACCTATCTATCCAAATGCTTGATGAGCGCTGATGCTGGTTTGCCTCCCATGCTGAGAACATTGATTGCTATAATATTTCCAGTGGGGTTAGAGGCAAAACCTGTGAATGATCCATTTTAGCATCGTTTTCTGACATCCTTTGAATGGAAGATATCATATTGCAGGTTCCTACATTAGCCACTTCTGCCAAATTTGTAGGAGGCGGTAGGGTAAAAGTTCCCATTAACGTAGGGTCTTTTAGTAGGCCTACTCCGATATTATGAAGCATGCTAGGGCTTACATGGATCATCGGAATGCTTCCCGTAACTTGCAAACTGTTGGGGAGGAAAATTTGTTGGTCGATGATTGTAATTCTTCCTTGGGAAGGAAATGCAATTTTCCTAAAGTAGGTCGACACAACAGCTGCCATGGCATATATCCAAGGTCTTCCCGGTAGGATGTTGTAGTCAAGATTCCCGTCGATGACTTCAACATCGATTTCTACTGTTTTGCCCCCCAGTTCGACTTGCAAGTTACTTAGTATCCCATACGGGGTGTATGTTCATCCATCAAATGCTTTTAATGTTGTTGATGATCGCGACAAGGACAGAGACCCTAGAGTTTTCCAGCAACTCATCGACATGATACATGTGGATGCCCTCTCATCAATAATTGTTCTATGAACAGTTTTGTTGAGGGTTTTCACTTGAATGAGGAAAGCTAATTGAGCTGGTAATTGAGGGTCGTATCCTTTATGATTAAAAGATACAAGATTGGAATCCGTTGGGTCAATCCCACCTATTGCTGATAATAAATCCTGCTTTTGGGAGGGGCAATTTTGCAGTACCTCAAGAGTCGATATCGTGGATTGCGATTGAGCTAAATCCTCCACTATATTATAGTGCTGTGCTGCTCGGGCATGAGGATTAAACGTCGATTTGTGTACTACTCCCTTTGGTGGTTTTATCGTTAATTCAGGAATGATGGGTGGCACGACTTCTATTGAAGTCGTTGTTGAACTACTAGGTTGATCGTTATCCGTGTTGTTCAACATCTGTGGATTCCCGTAACCTTTACTCCTTGTCGTTATTAGAGCATCATTCAGTTGCTTCGAGACTGACAACATTAGCACTTGGGATGGGGAAGCATTTTTGCTAGCAAACAAATTTGTTCCTGGGTTTGGAAGCGGATCCGTCAGTACAACCGAGGTTTTTGAACTTTTGAAGAATTTCCTAAGTTCTTCTTTATATGGACACTCTCTGGTCTAGTGATCCTCGTCACATATACTGCATGGATTTTTTGGTTTTTCATTCCCAGAAGGGTTCGCAGAAGATTTTCTAGGAGACGAGTCTCCCTAGTTTTTCTTCTTCCCTTGTTTTTTCTTCTTGCCCCCCTGTTGCTTGGTTTCTTTGCTTTTGTCTGTTGACACGGCATTTACTTCCGAGGCTAGAAGTTCCTCATTTGCATCTTGACTCGAAAACGTGCGGGCCTTTTTCGATGTGGCCTTTGCGGTTTTAGTGCTTGTCGTACCTATCACACCATCGCCGGCATGAGAGTCTTTGTTTGATTTAGGAGGAACGGAGAATTCTGGTCTAGGAGTGTCAGGGATTTTATCGTAGAGCATGCCAGACTGAGTATAGATCAAGTCTAGATATTGTGCACGAGCGATAACTTGCTCTTCAGTGACGACTCCTCCCTTTGCCACATCTTCTATAATAGTGGGTAACAGTGACTTAATAAACCATTCAGCCAATAGCTGATTAGGAACATATGTTTTTACCATTCTACGATGACGCCGCCACTCATGAATATGATCGGATATGTGAGTGGCTGTCATTTGTTTGAAATTGGTAAGCAGTTCAGTTCCTGTTTCGTACCTAATGGGTAACTGAAAATGGGTTAAAAAGGTTGTGGCTAGGGTACTGAAGTTATCAAACGAAGCTCCAGGCAGTTCGATATACCACTTTGCCGTCGGACCAGTTAACGTGTGCTGAAAGAGGCGAAACCGAATCGAATCATCATTAGGAGTGTTTGACGAACACCATAGATGAAAGGTCATCACATGATTCGATGGGTCTTCGCCCGGATTTCCATTAAATTTAGGAATATCTGACGGAAGTTTATGCGGAATCGACGGACACCAAGGGGCATAGGCAATTGGATTGTTCGTTAGTCGACTTAGATCTGGTAATTCTAAAGTTGCCACGAAAGGAAATTGTTGATTCAGGCTTGGTTGAGCATACCCAGGATAAGACAGAATCGTTTGAGCAGTCGGTCTTTGTATACCAGCATAATGCATTTGATGTTGGTAACTTTTGTAAGGTTGATGGGCATAACCATTATGATATGGTTGATACAGCTACCCATTACTTGCAAAGACTTGTTGCTCATATCCTTGGTAAGCCTACTGGAATTGCGGTTGTTGGTATTGCACCAGCCATGGTTGTGAAGCCATGGATTGTTGTCCAGCACTGACTGTTTGGCCAAGATGGGGATTGGTGTTGCCCATTTGAACTTATGCCATTCCACTAGTGGGTGACTGTGGTTATGTCGGAGGTACAAGAGATTGTTGTATTGCAACCTGTGAAATTTGAGGTTGGCATACAACTGGTGACACTTGTACTTTTGATACTACCACAATAGCCGGCGTAGTGGAGATGTTTGTCATAGGTGAATTTTGTTGTATTGAGCATACAACTCTTGGTTGTTGAGACAGGATTGGTACCCAACCGCTAATCACAATTCCAGCATAACCCAAATTTTGTTGCGAACTCACGCATGGTTGTCCTTCTAGGGAAGACAATGAAAGGGTATACAACCCTCCATATGACGGTAATCCAGTGCTCAAAGGAATAATTTGCCTTTGGGGACCAGTTTGCCCAAATTGACCTTGTGACAGATCAATTTGTCGAGACTCAACGTAAGAGATTCTAGATACAATTCTGGACGAACAAACGGGAACAGCCCATACTGTCAAAATAGTCCCAGGATGGACTCCATCCAGTGATTGGAAGCTGGTTGGGACAAATGGCACGCTGGTGAACATTGTCGGAATAGCAGAAGGAGCTTTTGCTGTTGTTGTGTCGGGTGAACAGTCCTTGATGTTGACGGTTGTTTAGACATATTAAGCCTATCCAAGAGATAACTCAGCGATTCTTCAGAAACTTCCGAGGTTGGGTGAATATTCTTTGATGAAGAAGGATATAGGGTGATCCCAGCTCCAAGTTGTGTTGGAGTGCTAGATGGAGGATCTTCCACAATTTCTTCTATGGTAATCAATCCAGGAGGAAGAGGCAGACTGTCAGGTCCGTAAAATATTTCTGGTGCTGAAGAAGATGTAAGTTCTGCAGCAGCAGATGGTTGGGGAGTAACACCTTCCAAATCGGCTGTAGACGTGGCTAGTTCAGGAATAGAAGTGTTAACCATCACACTAGGATCAGTCGTAATGTCCTTTTGCTATTGCGAATTTCTTCTGTAGAGGCAGGGATTCTAGAAATGTTCGGAGTAACCGGAGTCTCTTAGGATGTTGGAGTGCTTGCTCCAACCAACCTAGGGGACTTTGATCCGGTTAGACGAGTTCGCTTTGTCTGGAATGGTTTTGTTTCCGGAGTTAATGACGGTTGATTCGTAAGTCTCCGCGAACGACGAGGTTTTGATTGACTTTCTTCCACGATTGCAGATTACTTGATCAACTCAAAATAAAAAGGGAAAAATGTTTTTCGAATTAAATGAATTTTAGACGCTTTGACACAACTTG
>APFE030315761.1:74536-102747 GCA_000404065.3 Pinus taeda | reverse complement strand
ATCAAGCTAACGACTGCACTTGCATATGGAACACAGGACATGTCCTCTTCCTCTTCTTGTGTCTTGGGACACTGTTCAGCAGATAACCTCACACCTACAGGAATAGGAACCTTCACCGGTTTACTATCCTGCATATTAGACCTCTGCAGTATTGTCTCGACATACTTCCTCTGGTTTAACCAGAGCTTCCTCTTTGCCCGATCTCTTTTAATTTCCATGCCCAAAATATAGTTTGCAGCACCGAGATCTTTCATGTCGATTTGGAGGACAATTGGGTCTTCAAATCCTGGATAATTTCTTTGTCATTTCCAACCAACAACATATCATCCACATACAAGACCAGATAGATAACATGGTCACCAATTAATTTAAAATACACACAATGATCTGCTTTGCTTCTGGTGAAGGCAAGTCCCCGTATAAATGTATCAAATTTCTGATACCACATCCTTGGTGACTGTTTTAACCCATACAGAGACTTCTTTAACTTGCATACTAGTTCTTTATTACCCTTCACCGCAAAGCCTTCAGGTTGCTTATGTAGATTTCCTCTTCCAAATCCCTGTGAAGAAATGATGTCTTCACATCCATCTGTTCTACCTCAAAATCAAAATCAGCAGCAATAGATAAAAGTAATCTAATAGAAGTTACCTTAGCAACAGGAGAAAAAAATATCACTAAAATCAATTCTCGGCACCTGGGAATAACCTTTTGCTACCAACCGAGCTTTGTATTTCTACACCTTCCCTTATACATTTGTCTTCTTTTTGAACACCCATTTGCTGCCAATGGGTTTCCTTCCAGCCGACAACTCCACCAGATCCCAAGCCTCATTTTTGTGCAAAGATGCCATTTCATCAACCATGGCCTCTTTCCAAATTTTTCCATCCTATGAATCTACTACTTCCTTCACAGTTCTGGGATCATCACCAGTAATAGATAAAGCAAAATTTGAACAAAAAGCATATGGACTATACCTTTTTGGCTGCCTTCTTTCTCGAACTAATCTTCTCACACCCGGAATTTGTGGCTCTTTGTCTTCTGATTCTTCCTCCTTAAGCTCAAACTATATCTTCTCAGGTTCCTTTGGTTGGATTTCATGTTTAATAACATCTTTTACCTCTCTAAACACCACATCTCGATTTTACACAACCTTCCTTGTTACTGAGTTCCAAAGCTTATAACCCTTTAAAACATCCTTAAACCCAATAAAGATGCACTTTTTCAGATTTACTATCCAACTTGGTTCATTTCTCCTTCGGAACATGTACATATGCATCACATCCAAATACCCTTAGATGTGAAAGAAAGGGTTACTTACTACTCCATACCTCTTTTGGAGTCTTATCCTCCAACGTTGATGAAGGTGATTTGTTGACTAGGTAACATGCTGTCTCCACTTCCTCTACCCAGAATTCATGTCCTAACCCAACACTGTTGAGCATGCTTCTTGCCCTTTCCATCAACGTCTTGTTCATTCTTTCTGCAACTCCATTTTTCTCAAGTGTGTATGGAGTAGTATTCTTCCATGATATACCAAACTTCTGATAGAATTCTTCAAATTCCTTACTACAAAACTCTCCACCGTTATCTGTCCTCAATACCTTTATCTTCTTCTATGTCTGGTTTTCCACCAGAGCCTTAAATTTTTTAAACTTGTCAAAGACTTCAGATTTCTTCTTAAGGAAATATATCCATTTATTCCTTGAGAAGTCATCTATAAATGATACATTATACACAGACTTACCTAGTGATGGAACCTTCACAGGTCCAAACACATCACTGTGCACAATCTCTAATATCTGTTTCGCCCTCTTACCACCAGAGGGGAAACTCACCCGATTCTTCTTCCCATATACAAAATTTTCACAGAAATCAAAATCCAGAGAGCTATTACTTGTACCTTCTACCATACCTTTACCAAGAAGTATTCGAAGGCCCTTCTCTCCAATATGTCCAAGCCTTTGATGCCACATCATGGTCTTCTCTCCAGAGACCACTAGATTTTCTGCTCCTCTTTCAGGAACCACAAAACTGTTGCACCCATCAACAATAGTGCTACCTTGTAGCTTGTATAGAGTTCCAATATGAACTCCCTACATCAATACCAGTGCTCCATGAACCATCTTGTAGGTATCCTTCTCGAATAGTCCTTTTACACCTGCATCATCTAGCTTGCTTACGGAAATCAGATTTTTGGCCAATGTAGGAATATGCAGAACACCCAGAAGTGTTCTAACCCTTCTGCCTTGCAACTTCAACTTTAATTTTTTGTGACCAAAGATTCTAACCTTCCTATCATCCCCTAAGAAGACATCACCACCATCGTATTTCTCATACTCGCAGAACCACTCTTTGTGGGGAGTGAAGTGAAAGGATGCACCTGAGTCAATCAACCATGCCTCATGATCTACATGTGTACTTGAAGAAGCCAAGTACACATCCCCACCTTCATCTGAGGTGGTTTTTACCTCTGCAGAAGGAGCATCATCAGATCCCTTTCCTTTATCAGGAGCTTTATATTTACAGTCCCTTTTGTAGTTCCCTTCCTTTCCACATTTCCAACACACCACCTTTACAGGTTTTCTTGGAGATTTGGATCTCCCACTCGATGACTTATTTTTGTTTATGTTTTGGGACCATCCTCATATAGGCAAGGCATCACCATTCTGGCTCTCCATATTTTTCCATCTCATCTCCTCCGTCAGCAAGGATGAGACTATTTCATCAAACTACAAGGCAATTGTATTGCTACCTATTGCAATAACTAGACTATCCAACGAATCTTGTAGAGAACATAACAAACTGATGCACTTATCTTCATCTGAAATTTTAATATCAACAGATAATAACTAACTTACCACAGTATTAAATGAATTCAGATGCTCTGTCATTGAGTCTCCATATTTCATCCTCAGGTTATATAGCTTTTTCTGCAGGAACAGTTTATTCACTAGAGACTTAGATTGATACAAAGTTCCTAACTTATCCCACAAAGCCTTAGCCGTAGTTTCCCCTCATACATTCAGCAACACTAAATCTGAGACACACAATTGTATTGTGCTCTTTTCCTTCCAATCCAAATTCTTCCATTCTTCATCGGACACTCCCATTGGTTTAGTACTTGGATCTACCACGATCCACTGATATTTATCCACCAATAGATCCTCCATATTGAGTTTCCACAACTCAAAACTCTGACCATTAAATTTCTCGATCTCTATCTTTCCACTGCTTACCATCTTCTTTCACCACCAGAATCGATCTCATGGATCTCCCACTGAACAAGGTCTACCACAGGCCTGAGCGAAACCCCTCAGCAACAAAGGCATCCCCTTGAAGCCAAAATAACTTTGATACCAAATGTAGGTTTTAACCCTGTACAGAAATTACCTGCATACGAATTCTAAAACACAAAAAATAAACAATGCGATAGCATAACACATAAAACACATATACATAGATATTTTCCCATGGATCCCAAAACTGGGACTACTAGCTCGATTTTTCATTATTTTCCTTTCAATGTTACAATACATATTTATACATGCCAAAGCATCCAATACCATGGACCAGAAAACCATTGCGTCCAAAACCATGGACCGAAAACCATCACATCCAAAACCATGTGCAAAAATCATGCACAAAACCATAGGCAGGTCCGTCCAACCTAATATATGGTCCAAAAAACAAAATTTTCTGGGGCACTACCCCGGACCCCATAGATGGGGTTAGTTTCACCCCTCAAACCCCCTTTGACCCCCCCACTATCCAATCAACGCATCGAAGGGGGGGCTCCGCCCCCCCCTCTAACCCCTGGTTAACTACATGGGCTATTCATGGGAAGAATATAACACAACCCAACAAACTGGAGTAGCAATTGAGCGAGTGACTACACGTTTTCCGATCCATGAAAACACCAAGATGATTGTAGACAAGGACATCAAGCTGAAATGGAAAGAGGTCAATGATGCATTTGCATGCACATTTGGGGAAGATCTCGAAGACTGTGAAGTCTACGTGAACATCCACAAGTTCAGCTTGTATCGGATTTCATGCAGGTATTCCCTGTTACCATGTGTGTACATGATACATTGGATTGTCTCACACACTAATCCCGAGATGATGACATTGAGTAGTTTCAGCGGGACGAAGATTGCTACCTTCAGGGCATAGGATTATGAACAAATGTACCATATGTCAAAGCCCATGATCAACATGGAGACACCATTCAACATACCCAACAACAATTCCAACTCTAGAGTTATCTTGAAGAACTAGGTGAAGGAGCTAACCAAATTCAGGATGACACCCAACCAGGTCTACAAGACAAAGATACTACGCAAGGCATATCAATACTTGGTCATCTTTACATGTCACTTGTATGGCCAAGTGAGCACGAAAACCTTCCCACAGAGTTGGGTGATCGCGTTGGACCAACTGGTCAGAGAAGGAAAATCATGCAACTGGTCCAACATGTTGGCTCACCAGCTAAAGGAATAGGTAACAAGAGCTCGACAGCTGCCCAAAGGTCAGGAGGTAGAAATCTACATGTTTGCTTATGTCTTGGATGCAATATGTGCCCATTCAGGAGTTTCTAGGTTTGGAGTGGGGATGGACATCAATAGAGACATTTGTGAACACTTACTGTAAAATGTTTTCTAAATTCAGCTTCAGGGGAGTTATCACACAATTTTCTGATCATTTTGTCACTGTGGTGTACAAGATGATATTTGAACAGGACCCACCCTGCATGTCGAGGGAAACAATGGAGGCACTGATCAAAATAGAAGGTTGGTATGCCTCACCATTTGGCACCTTCATACAGATGTACAACGCGGAGAAGCCTCCACATGTTCTACTGAAGTTTGCCTTGGAAAAACTCATCATGTAGGAAGTATCATTCCACATATCAACAAGATTGACAACTAGGTTGCATTGGAAGAAGAAGGCACCTTGGCCTCCTCTTCTGTTGCGGATAAGGTTATACGAGATACAGAATTCCAAGCACATGGATGTCGAAGTAGAGGAGATCAAGAAATATCCATTCGATGCCCGAAGCTACAATTTGTATGGCCATAATTGTCTTGTAAAAGATCACTCTGTGAGAGCACAGTTTCAGTGGATCCACGAGGCATGTCATTGGGCAGAGGAAGACCCATGGAGATATTTTTATAGCTTCTCCAGACCCAATGAACCAGTCGACCTTGCTATGGAATGGTTAGTGAAGCAGCGTGAAGCAACATCCCAGAGGGCACTAGCAACAACAACAACACAGGTAAACATACTAGTGCATAACAAGGGCAAGAGGAAGATTGTCGATAGCATGGAGGAGGAAAAAACATGCAAGTTTTGAGCAGGACCACTTGTGCAGAAATGAACTTTGGAAATAGAGGCAAAGAGGCAACAATGTGATAACAAGAACACACAAAGGCATAGAGAAAAATTGAGAATGGAGAAAACATAAAACGAGTTGCATGAGTTGAAGGAGCAACTCCGGAAGTAACAGGAGCTGCACTGACAGGAGAAGGAAGCACAATAGGAACAAGTACAATAGGGGGTGCATCATGTACAAATAGATGAAACTGCGCTTGTATAGGTAGTAGACTCATCCGAATAGCTGGCATCAGGCATATAGGGTGAGCCATCATTGGAGCAAGGCTTTTCTCAAGATATTGAACAAGAACTTGAGAAGATGTATATAAACATGGAGCAACAGGAGTTAGATCAAGACATCGACCTCATGCCTCACCACCAAGAGGTTGAAACACCAACTTCACTAGATCCAAAAGCAGAGAAAGTCCCAAGCGACCAAGGAGACACTGAGATCCTTAGAGACAATCCAGAAGAGGAGATGCACAACATATCATTCGATGAATCCAAACATAGAGTTGTGAAATCTCATAGAGTGTCAACTCCAGATGATAACACATCTCCTGTGTAGTTTCAGGAATGAGCGATCATGTCTAACGTGTGCAAACATCCAATAACATTGGCCAATGCTACGAGATCATATGTCAAAGCCATTAGCTCAAGTGTTCACTTCCTGATAGTTGAGAACAAGCAAATGGCTAAGGAGTTACAAATGACCAAGAAGAGAGGAGAATTGGTTACAACATCCACCCGAACAAAGTTCAAGAAGGCAATACCAGATGAAGTATTGTCCCTTGAAACAACCATGTGGGCATTATATTCCAAGTTTGGCACCATGCGTAAGGCATTTTTCCATCTCAACGGTTGGCAGCAGCAATGTGCGAGGAGAGTACATATCTTATTGAACATGCATGCTGCTATTGATTACATGCAAACATGGACAATGAGATACAAGGGAGCCCCATTACACTTGCCTCAGATGAGGAAGTAGAGAGCGGTCGAGCTGAAGTCATGAATTTGGAGTTAGATCGAAACTATGAATATCTCCCACATCTCATCACTAGTCTATAGGCTTCCCATCCATGATTATTCAGGAGTATGGATGTTGTTGTGCATGCACATGCTATCCATCTATTGGGACACTCACCCAAGAAAATACAAAGGCATAGGTCCAATTGGAGCTTGACTCATACTATGACGAGTTGATGTGCATAGCCACTAGCTCAGACTTGGTGATCAGTGCAAACACCATGCACAAGTATGTTGTTGGTCTGGTCACACTCAAGACAATGATGCACATGTTATCAGATGAGTTGGATAGAGGATCTCGAGTAGTGTACCCGGATGCTATTGAGGCAAGAGTTCATTTCTAGAAAGATGTCACCATAGAGTACATGGACACCATCGTAGCCTAGCGAGCTTGGCATTAGTTCGCTACTATCGACCACCATGAGGATGTCAAAGAGCTGGTCTTCTCACAGTTGTCTGAGTCATAGTGATGTCTTACATGGCTTGCTCAAGCCTATTTTGTCTCACATGGGTACAGTTTCAGATTGTATGTAATGTCTTGTCAATTGTAAGTTCAAGTGTCGATAGTTGGATGTAACAACCATAGAGTAGATGAAGAGTCATGAGGGTAGATGAACTGTTACAAAGGGGAATTACAAGGGTCACCCCACCCTTTGCTATATATAGTCCCTTGTAACTCATTGTATAGGATTTTGGTCAACCAAGCTTTTGATAGGAGTATCTTAGAGAGAGCTTGGATAATATTGCAATGAGCCTTGGCTTCTCCATTGTGCAGAGCTAGTATATCTCTTTGGAGTAGCAGGTGGTTGTGACTATAACGATCTTCTATCGGGACTAGTGGTTGAACATGGATGTATTGTATGAATTGAACTTACACTTATTAATATAACATATCCAACATGTTTCATGCATATGTCGTATTGTATTCCAGCTATCTTGTTTACTCTATATGACATACGTATCTATTTGCTTATGAATGCATGTATGGACTATTCTGTATAAGTATGTATGAATCTTATTGAATGTGCTGATTGGTTTAACCATCACTTTGGATTGCTCTCTAACTTGCTTTCCAGTTTGTGATGCATCTTCACTCGTGTGTTCCCTTCCAAGCCATGTGCTATCACAAGTTTCTAAGGGGTGCACTCACCCTACCTTCTGTGTGTTAGAATCGTTCATGCACCTTCCTTAACTTGTTGTAGCTGTCACACCCTTGCTACCAACGGGGACATCTTACTTGCCTCTGTGTGAAACCACGGTCAAGGCGATACTATATGACCCACTGCTGGGACTCATACACCAAATGGTTTGAGGTCTAATTGGGACTTCTTACCAGGGATATCCCCTGACATGTTGGTGGGTCCAACACTGTCAACAAGACACTATGCCACTAAGTTTCCACATAAGAAATCTAGTAAGAAGTCTAGTGGAGAAGAAAGAGGTGATGCTATCACATCAAGATTCGAGTTGGATTTCACCTTGATTGCATGCATGGAAAGTACTATATGAGGATTTGTAAGGTACTAGATTTCGGTTCTTCACTTCATATGACAAGAAATAAGGAGTTCTTTAGTAGCCTGGAGGAGGACATACAATTACACATAGAACTTGGAGATGACATGAAGTATAATACCAAAGGGATTGACACTATCACCTTTAAGAGGGATTCTCTCAACTTGACCTAAAGAATGTAATGTATGTGCCTGATATGAAGGAAAATTTATTTTTTGTGGTTGTACTTGAAGATCGTGGATATGATGTGGTGTTCAATAAGGGGAAATCTTATTGGAAGCATGTTGCTATTGGACAAGTAAAAAAAAATAGTGTTCGAGTTAAAAATATCTACAAGCTAGAGGTAGATACATGTGTTGCATTGAGTAGTAAGGTAAAACATGTTAAGGGCCAAGCTAATGGAGATCTCTGACATAGGTGCATGGGACCCCTACAACATGGAGCTTTGAAAATAATGGATCAAATCACCACTAAACTTCCAAAATACACCCTTGATCAACATGATGTTTGCAAGGGATGTACTCTTGGAAAATATGTTAAATCCTCCTTCCATGTCCAAGATAGTAGAGTTGTAGCCATCTTGGAGCGAGTTCACTTAGATGTGTGTGGACAATTTTCTACAGTCTTAGTTGCAAAGCACATGTATTATGTGATATTTGTAGACGATTTTTCTTGCAAATGTTGGATCTATTTTATGAAAAAGAAATATGATATTTATTTAAAGTTTGTTGAATTCAAAGCCTTAGTTGAAAATGAGACTGGTCAAAAAATTAAATCCCTGAGAAGTGATATTGGAGGGGAGTATGTGTCTAATTCCTTCAAAGAATTATGTTCCAAGGAGGGTATTAGAAGCAATTTTACTGCACCTCACAACCCATAAAAGATGGGGTGACAGAGAGGAAAAATAGAAGCATTGTAAGGGCTACAAGATAAATGTTACATGACTAGGGATTGCCACTACATGTATGGGTAGAAGCACCCAATACAACTATTTATTTGAAAATAGAAGCCCTCACAAAATTCTTGGAATGATCATACCTAAAGAAGCTTTATCTAGAAGAAATCCAGATCTCTCCCACTTTCACATTTTTGGATCCATGATCTATTGTCATGCTGCCAAAGATAGAAAAAAAAAGATGGAACCTACTGTAGAGAGGGAGATATTTGTAAGATACACAGAGACACCTCATATTTATGGGGTGTATATTCCTTCACTTAGGATGATTGTGATGAGGAGAGATGTCAAATTTGATGAGGAGAAGGCCATGAGAATCTATCTAGAGTGAGAGCTGAGTATTCCAATAAAGGTGGAGCTTATAGCTCCAAAGGAGGAACCCCAGTTAGATCCACAAGATGTTGTAGAGTAGCCACATGTGGAGGAGCAGAGAGAAGGTTGAGTGTAGGCACCAACTCACATAGATCCTTCGAGAGAAGGGACGAAGAGAACTAGGGAGGTAGACAGGTTGGTGGAGGTAGCTCAAGAGCAGGTTGGAGCTCTTATCTAATTGCGCGGAAAAAAGGAGATCACTAGACATATATACCATATATATGGAACTCATGACAAAATTGATTGATTATGAACCTTCTTCATTTAAGGAGTATATTTCTAGCAGGTGTGGCTAGACACCATGGTGGAGGAGTATTACTCCATCATGAAGAATGATGCTTGGGAGGTTGTGCTCAGACTTGAGGGAAAATTTGTTATTGGCTCCAGGTGGGTGTATAAGGCAGAACATGCAGTTGATGGTAGTGTTGAGAAGTAAAAGGCTAGATTAGTGGCCAAAGGCTTCTCACAGGTGGAGGGAGTTGATTATGAGACAATTTCCCCTTTGGAAACTATGAAGACCATACTAGCATTGGAAGCACAATTTCGATGGAAGATCCACCAAATGGATGTTAAGACTGCCTTCCTCAATGGAATGGTTGAGGAAGAGATCTACATTGAGAAGCCTATATAATTTGAGACATTTTATAAGGAGACACGTGTGTGTAGATTCAGGAGAGCCCTCTATGATTTCAAGAAGACACCTTGTGCTTGGTACACTTATATAGATTCTTTTTTCAGTTGATTTGGATTCACTAAGAGTGAAGCAGATGCTAATATCTACTACATTTTGGTAGATGGTAGTTTTCTCATCTTAGGAGATGAGAGGTTGATCTAATCTTACAAGGAGGACCTTGAAAGATAGTTTAATATGAAGGATATGGGATTGGTGCACTACTTCCTTGGTTTGGAGGTGTGGTAGGGAGATGGAGAGATTTTTGTTGACTAGGGGAAGTACACCTCTCAAATCCATTAGAGATTTCATAAGGAGGATTGCAAGCCCATGGACACTACTCTAGCTACTAGCTAGAGGAAGGGGATGATTCTACAATAGAGGTAGTAGATGGAACTATATACAGAAGGTTGGTGGGTTCCTTGATGTACTTGATGAACACAAGGCCTGATATTTATTTTGTAGTTAATCAACTTAGCTAGTTTACGGTGGAGCGCACCATGCTTCATTAGAAAGCAACAAAACATGTTCTCAAATACCTCAAAGGCATAGTAGATTCTAGTTTAGGGTACAAACAAAAATATGGTATGAATCTCCAATGCTTCAAGGATGAATATTGGGCAGGAATTCTATTAGATGAGAAGAGCACATCAGGAGCTATCTTCAATGTTGGGTCAACATCAAATTCTTGGTACAACAGGAAACAATGTTTTTTAGCGCTCAACTCAATTGAGGTTGATTACATGGATGTTATTCAACCAACATGAGAGTCTATTTGGATGATGAAGATCCTATTTGGTCTCTTCAGGCATGGGATGGAGCCTACATTGATTCACTGTGATAATCAGAGTTGTATCAAACTCTCTGAAAATCTAGTGTTTCATGATAGGTCCAAGCATACACACATCAGATACCATCACCTGAGATATTGTGTACAAAGGAAGATCATCATGTTGCAGTACATTCCCATAGAGGAGGAGCATGCAATAATTTTTAAAAGGGATTTCTCAAGAGGCAAGTTCGAGTTCTACATGAGCAGGATAGGGGCGGTTCAGAACTCTTTTCTTGCTAAGAGGGAGTGTTAAATTGTAGCAAGAAAAGACTTCATTTGTCTTGTGTCATGGTTAAATGGAGAAATTCAAATTTCCACGTCAACAAGATGACTTTAGTTGTAGTTAGCAGGAGTGATATGGTCAAGTTACTTAGTTAAGTCGGCTAATTTGAGTTTGTGGGAAATAAGTAGAGTTGTACATGAGTTGATTGCTAAGATCTAGTAATCTAATGGAGTTATAGTTAGTGAAACTTAGTTATCTAAGTTCTAGTCATGAATAGAGTCAGTATGAGTTCAATTGAGTAGTTGTAACTATTGTTAACTCATTGATCTCTCATTTAACTAGTCAATTTACTAAAAATAGCCCTAGTCATGAATGGAATTCGAATTTCCTAGTTGAGTGGAGGAAAAAGGCATCAATGTAATCATTATTGTATACTAGTGAGTGTACAGTGTTTGCATGTAGTAGGTGATGATTTCATCTTTCAAATTGTCCAAGAAAATAAGATATTTTCCTATTCTTTAGGAACTAATTTCCTCAGGAATTGTGCAAGGAAATAGGAGGAGTATGAGGCTTATATTTGGCTAAGTATTTTCTAGAGAAAACTCAAGAGGAAGAGATCATTATTGCAGTGTAGGTTGAGCTTCAAGGATCGAAGCTATCTTCGTAATAGATCAATTTTCTCATCTGATATAATATAAACAGAGGAGGGGTTTTTCCTAGTTGGGTTTCCCACAAAAATACTGTGCTCATTGTGATTGAATGATTAGATGTATTTCTATTTTATGTTTTCCTTTCCATGGATTGAGTAGAAGAAATTTGTGTCTATTTTTTTCAGTCTAAATTCATTAGCAGCTACAAGTTTCGAGTTATTTCTACAACTACTACATGCTCCATGAAAACAAGTTAGTTTTCATGTCCATAATTCAAACAAATGGATGTCCAAGCTGCAAACTGAATGAAATGCACGAGTTTCTTAGAGTGCATTGTAATGATATGAATCTAACTAATCTTGAAAACTTCCCAAAAAATTATTTATGCGTGACTTGTCCCCATTGATGTTTATTGCACACTTTCTTCGTCTTTGATTACTATGGACTATAGGTTTTTCATCTTAAATATGAGGATTGTTTTATAATGCGTTAGTCTGTAAATTTTATATCTCAAATAAGGGTAAATTTGTTGTAGAATTCATTACTTCACTTTGTAGTGAAATTTTGATGCATGGTCCAGTCCCATCATGCTCACCTTTCCCATGCCTAGTCTCAAAGTTGTTATGTATATGGGGCACATTGTATATTTTGTGATATATACTCAACCATTGGAATACATGGGAATTTTTGGGCCCACACAACCATATGATCAAATTCAATATCGATACATCTATATATTTCTATCCTTTAAGTGATCCTAGAACATTTGGAAGCAGCATTCCACATAATTTAGGTAATGGCACATGTCATCACTTATGTAGAAGTTTGTCTCAATTATTATCTTCCTCTAATTATTATTATCCATCCCATGCCTATATGTGATATGTACCATTATTCTAACTTTATTGCAACTTTAATATTGACTCTTAATCTCATTTTATTGCTGAAGGGTGTAGTTCTTAGCAAAATCCACAATTGACACTATAGTTACAAGGGAAAAGGTGTCCCTGCATATTCAAATTTTTTCACCATGTAATCATGATGCATGCACATGTTGAACATATATATCATTTTTTATAAAACATACCTATTGAAATCACATACCCATGCAATCATTTTGCTTCCTTTCCCACTATCTTGTTCATAGGATTGAATCTATACATCTACTATCGTCCTCCCAAATTCATGCTCCTCACTTTCATGAATTCACTAGCACAATAATGCAAACACACTACACCTAGAGCATGTCTCATATAAACAATATTTATCATAATATTTTTTCCTCTAGGACCTTGGACACATGATGCTATGAATAAATTATATTGATGAAATTTGTTATAGTATGGATGAGTAATAAAACAAAATGTTAGGATGAAAAACACGATGGATATGTACATCTGTGTCGTAAAAATAATGAAATTCTACAAAGTATATACAATAACATGTGTCATCATCTATGCATATTATAACATATCAATATTTGCATTTCTTAAAATATATTTGGCATAGGTTCAATTCAATGCCCTCATTCTTGAATCTCTCATAGAGTTTTATTTGTTTCATGTCAAGGAAGTTCTTAACATGGGATTGATAGTCTTTAAAACCTTTCCTCAACATTAGCATATCTTTTTTATTGGATGAAGGCCTAGTATATTCATGCCAAAAAAATTGTACTAGTTCCTTAACAACATCAATTAACTTCACGTTTGAATGAAGAAAGATACCAATGAAGGCCCAATCATTTGTTTGACATCAGTTGTCAAGATTTTCTCTTACAATATAATACTTTCAAATTTATTTTATGTTTATTTTAAAAATGTTAGATACGTGACATTGAACAAGTTTCCTTATGGACTTGATTACAATATATCCTAATATTACACAATGAACTATATTATGATATTTTGTAATGTCCCTTCCAAAACTATTTTGGAACATGATTTATTTCTACATTTGCGGGAATTTTTGGAGGATATGGGGCCCATTCGATTTTATTAGGAGACTTAGGAGTTAGAAGTAAGTTATTTTGGTTTGGTTCACACAAGGAAAATAAGCACTTCCTAAGCCAATAGTTCGAATTGCATGAGAGGGAAAAATTGATGGATTAGCGACAGACCCAAGAAGGAGGGAAAATGGAGGGAAAAAGTGCTCCACTAAATCTATATAAGGAAGGTAGCTCTCCTCATTACATTCATCTTATTAGAGTATATTGATTTCTCTTTGGTTGCTCGAGCTGCTTAGCTAAGTCAATGGCTATTTAGCACGAGTTCTTCATGTGAAGAGCTCACCCTTTCTTCATAGGAATTTGAGTGCTGCCCTAGGAATGTTTTCTTCATTTATTTAGGAGGTCATATTGTGATTCCCAGTAGTAGCATTCCCTTCTGGGTTGTGCGTATTACTTAGGGGACATAATGGAGAGGAGGTAGAGTTCATTGGTGGTGCTTAGCAGTGGAGATTTGATGTGAGATTTTCCAAAGAGGAGGCTAGGGAGTATTGTTAGAATCTGGGAGATTTTGGGAGTTGACTGAGCTTTTAGCTTGGTAGTTTGACTTTCAAACTATTTGGGCCAGCGCAGAGGTAGTGTGTGGGAGCTCATTTGGTGGGTAGAGTATCAGTTCTTGAGGCTAAGATTTTCCATGGAGGTTAGAGGAGATATTTGGAGTGGGGTTTGATTCCATTTCAGAGCTTGGAGGAGGAATTTGTGGTCATTCCTTGCAAGTTATATTTCTGGAGCTGTTTTAAGGGCATGTGCCATAGAAGAGGTGGGATTTGGAAGGTTAAAATCCGGCCAAACCATTTCTGGGTTTCTCTGGGTTTTTGACAAGAATCCTAGATATAAAGTATCATAATGTTTTGAGCAGCAAAAGTGGGGTTTCCAATCGTATCTTTGCAGAAGACAATATAGAATTGTTGGGGATTACACAGTGCCTTTAGCGGTTGATTTGGGAGGTCAAAATCAGGCCAAACCATTTATGGGTTTTTGTGGGTTTTGTTCAAGGAGCTTGGGGCTGAATTTGTAGCATTTCCCAGTAGCAGGAGTGGAGTTTCTTACAGTTCCTTTCAAGCCAGTAGTGTAGTTTTCTAAGCAACGCAGCGCATTAGAGGAACAAACATTTTCTAGTACTTCATATCATTGTCTCATCACCTAGATTTTTTCATTATTTCCATTGAGGTAAGCCCAGGTGAATTCATCCATACTATTTTACTGCTCCATTGATTAATAAAATGGCTCAACAAGTTCTACTTCTAGAGTTTCTATGAGCATGTGTTGTTTGTTAAAATTTTCTGTATTGACAATTGATTTTGCTTTGCATATCACTATTTTTCTTATTTTGGAACATTAAAATGGTATCAGAGCATGATCTTGGCCCAACTATGGGAAATTAGACAGAAGATCATGGAAGCTTTGGGTATGAGTGCACAGTGACAGGTGAAACTAGAGACAAACCCATGGCTCAAGGGAAATCAAGTATGCAGAAATTCTGGAGTGGAATCCATTGGGATGATGAGAGGTTAGCCCACTTGAGGAGGGTGACAGACCAGACCCATCCTCACCCTTACAACAAAGACACTAGAGGTGAGTAAGTCATGGGGTTGCAACCATCTACATCATCTGGGGAAAGTCGACAGAATCAAGGCACTAGATCTCCTAAAAAGGAGCACACATGACATAGACAGTTAGAGGGTGAGACCAAGGGACGCTTTTGTTGGTGGAGACCTGGATTTAGATACCAGGAGCTTGAGGACAACGTTGAGCATAATGTTGAGAGCCCATAGGATGGTGATGAGCACATCGATCTACCCGGTGTGGCACAAGAGTCACCATTATTCGAGACCTCTTTGATAGCCCCAGTTGAAACCTTGGTGGAGAGGATAGAGCATACACCCATAGGGCCATCCATTAATGAGGTGCCAGGAGATACATATTTGTCCACCATTGAGAAGGTGACATCCATTGTTGAGATATCCGGGGTCATGATCGAGTTTTCAGGTGATAGTAGTGCACAACAGGATGATGAGGTGTCGAGAGACATCACCACCCTTGATGAGGAGTTGATAGGTAGAAAGGCACCCAGATCTACGATAGAGTTGCGGGATCACAACCACCTACAACAACATGGAGAGCACATAGAGGGGCATGAGTTAGTCATGGAGGGGAAGTTCATGACTCATTTTGAGCCCATGGTGGAGGAGGATGAGCAATCTTCTTTATGGCTAACCACTGACTTGGAGTTGACAGATGCAGAAACCGTCAACATAGTTGCAATACTTCCAGATAATAGCTCTCTCTGGGCTTATATAGATGGGGCTTGCAACATTGCTAGACTAGATTTCCACCATGGAGAGAGAGATGCAAAGAATCTCTGATAAATTTTATGTTGTGACCAGGATGGTGAGTTGAGGCGGCATGAGCTACATAGGGTGAAACACTCACAGGATGGAGGGATTGTTCTATGTGCTAGAGTTTTTGCATTCGATCCCTCTCTTGGGGTTGGCTGGAAAGAGATTTTGATTTGTTACCCGGGGGAGTGGGCTAGAATCATGGAGATGGTCATATTCTGGAGTAAAGCTCAATGGGAACTCTCAGACATTGAGGGTATTGGAGGCTCAGATTGGTAATGGGATCTAGGTGGGGCTTCCTATTCGATACCAAACATGCAGGATGACTATGGCATTGATGAGGTAGCCAACCCCATGCTTGAATACATGCATTCCTTATGGGAGTTCCAGTTGCTACTAGTGTCCAGGTGGTTTGCGAGTAGACTCCATTAGTTGTTTGGCATGTTGGTTGCGCATGGGAGTGCAAGATGATTAGTATTCTATGGTAGGAGCTAGTTGGAGGAGCTGGCATGGGGGTAGGCCACCAGACCAAATATTGTATGGAGACGATGTTCTCCCATTGAGGTTTAGGACTAATGGGTCACGTAGGATCGACACAATAGAGATATCCCCCCTAGAAAGAGTGGAGTTAGGGTGATGAGGTCTACCAGGATGGACGAGGGGACGTGACACATGTCATGGTGGGATCACTATCAGAGTGGTAGACACTTTCTCACGTGCACGATACCATATGTTAAAAGGTGGTATGATAGTAGGAAGTGGTACACAAGATTGCACAGAGTCAGGCCATAGCATCCAGGGTTATAAAGAGGGAGGTGGCCTGATGCATACAAACCCAATTCTAGGCCATAGAACCTAGTGGTGTGCTAGGCTATGCAACGAGGAACAGTGGTTTGTAGAGGAGCATGGAGATACATGGTGGCATACCACAGCATGCTTGTTGACACTATGGGGAAGGGAGTGACTCACATCACATTGAGGACGTGAGTGGAGTGATAGGTGCAGTGACACAGGTGGGACACAAGACAATGGAGGATTGTATAGCCATAGCCAGGAGTATCTAGTGGTGTACAGGGATAGGTTGCGGTGTACAATGGCATGTCGAGGAGTGTGACAATACTGGGTGGTTTGCAGTGGTAGATGATGTGGCATAGAGGGCGCTTGGAGTGTTTCCTCCCAAGAGACTTATGGACAGGGACACTACATGTACCATTGGATGCATCCCACCTAGGATTGATGAGGACACTGTTGAGCATATGGGGACACCATGTTTAGTGGAAAGAGGGATTCAAGGGGGTTATCAACAAATCCAAGACAAAGAGGGGGTCATTTGTAGGATTACTCTTGAGAATTCCGACGGAGTCTTGATCATACCCATCCACCTCTGGTGTTGTTTATAGCTACAAAGTGTTTGTTTGTTTCCCCTTGACACTCTCCATTCATGAAACAAGGCTTGGGAGGCTCACCTTAGGTAGTTGGATGAGACACCTCATGTCATGAGCTGGGAGGAGACTCTCCTATTGAGACACTTGGCAGGTGCACAAGTTGATAGTTACAGACTTAGGGATGACATTGTTGATTGTCGAGGTAGCATATGTTCCACCCCTAGGCTCACACTTGGGGAGGTGTCCGAGAGGGAGTTACATGGTGCTTTTTCAACTGAACAACTCGAGGTGTTAGGTGAGCATGAGGTGCAGAGGATGGTAGTCCTTGTTGGTAGGATGATGCCTAGGCTTCTGACAGTACCCGGGCACATCATCAGGAGCTGGGATAGCAGATCTCATTTTGTGATTTGGAAGGCACAAAGCAACTATACATTAATGGCACATGTTCTTGATGCTCGGTGCTGACCTATTGGATACCTACATGAGGTAGAGATGGGCATAGAGGAGTCCTAATAGCTAGTAGCATTTCACAGCAACAGAAATAAAGGATTGGGGGTTTTGGACCTTCAATATGGTTATGGGATCCATAGATCTAGTGGATTGGTGGGATACTCCCCTCCTCAGTGAGCACGATTGGGATAACAAGCATACTCGTTCATTCACAGGTGGACACATAGGCGATCACTGAAGTCCTCACTATAGGACAAGGCAAATTGTTGCTCAGGATTTGGGCTATCCATGGAGTGATAAGCGCCGACACTGTTAAGTCACTTTGGCAAGATTGGCCTAGCCTCGATCATCACATAGATTATGGTCGAGAGTTATGGGAGAGGAGGTTCTAGTATGAGCATGCTAGGTAGTCATTCATGAATAAAGTGTCACAATGTCAGTAGGATAGGTTCCTTCTACGATGGGCAAGGGATTCTAGCATAACAAGGCTAAGTAGTTCAACTACCTATAGAGTTGAGTTGGTTTCTACATGGGAGGGTCATCCAAATATTCCATTTGGTATTAGTGATCCATGGATGGTGTGGGAACTTCACTGGTGTGGTAGGGTGATTGATAGGAGGAGATTAGGGGAGGCTCGAGTAGACGAGGGTTCAATTTCACCAGGATTGGATTGCATCTTCAGGAGTTTTCTCTTGTAGTGCATGAGATGGACTACTTTGTATAGAAATTTCATGGGGAGTTGGGTAGAGTCCTACATTATCATGATGCTCTACTTATTGCTAGTATGCATAGGGCTTTTGGTACCTATATCTAGTTGGATAGTGAGTGGAGCAAGGTGTGCGTCGCATTGATTAGGATCGCTTGGGATCCTAGTATCAAGGGATTCCTTCATATTGGGACAATGCTGACATTGGGGATGACTCAATGGTACATTTGGGACCCTGTTATTATTGATGGTTACAGTGGTGATGAACAGTCAAAGAGGACACTTGTTCAGGCATTGCTTGAGGACAAGTAATTTCGGCGCGGAGGACTGTAATGTCCCTTCCTAAACTATTTTGGAACATGATTTATTTCTACATTTTAGGGCCAATTTTGGAGGAGATGGGGCCCATTCAATTTTATTAGGAGACTTAGGAGTTAGAAGTAAGTTATTTTGGTTTGGATCACACAAGGAAAATGAGCACTTCCTAAGCCAATAGTTCAAGTAGCATGAGGGGGGAAATCGATGGCTTAGTGATGGACCCACGAAGGAGGGAAATGGATGGAAAAAGTGCTCCACTAAATCTATATAAGGAAGGTAGCTCTCCTCATTGCATTCATCTTATTGGAGTATATCGATTTCTCTTTTGTTGCTTGAGCTGCTTAGCCAAATCACTGGTTGTTTTCACATGAGTTCTTCAGGCGAAGCTCTCACCCTTTCTGTAGGAGACTTCGAGTGCCACCCTGGAAGGTTTTCTTCATTTCTTCAGGAGGAGGATCACATTGTGATTCCCAGTAGTACCATTCCCTTTTGGGTTGTGCGTATTACTCGGGGGACATAGTGGAGAGGAGGCCAAGTTCATTGGTGGTGCTTAACATTGGTGATTTGATGTGATATTTTCTGGAGAGGAGGCTAGGGAGGATTGTCAGCATCTGGGAGAGTTTGGGAGTTGTTCAAGCTTTAGGCTTGGTAGTGTGACTTTCGCACTATCTAGGCCAGTGCAAAGGCAGTGTGTGGGAGCTCATTTGGTGGGTAGAGTATCAGTCCTTGAGGCTGGGCTTTGTCATGGAGGTTATAGGAGATATTTGGAGTGTGGTTTGCTTCCATTTTAGAGTTTGGAGGAGGAATTTGTGGTCATTACTTGCAGGTTATATTTTTGGAGCTGTTTGGAGGGCATGGGCCATAGAAGAGGATGAATTTGGAAGGTTGAAATCTAGCCAAACCATTTTTCGGTTTTCGAAAAGGATCCCAGATATAAAGTTTCATAATTTTTTGAGCACTAGAAGTGGGGTTTCCTGCAGTATATTTGTAGTAGACAGTGTAGAATTGCTAGGAATTTCATAGTGCCTTTGGGGGTCGATTTTGGGAGGTCAAAATTGAGCCAAACCATATATGGGTTTTTCTGGATTCTGGTCAAGGATATTGGGGATGAATTTTTAGCATTTTCCAAGCAACGGAAGTGGAGTTTCTTGGAGTTCCTTTTGAGCTAGCACTATAGTTTTCTGGGCAGCGTAGAGCATCAGAGGAGCAGACATTTTCCAGTACTTGATATCATTGTCTCATCACCTAGATTTTGTCATGCTTGCCATTGAGGCAAGCCCAGGTGCATTCATCCATACTATTTTACTACACCATTGATTAATAAAATGGCTAAACTAGTTATACTTCTAAAGTTTTTATGAACATGTGGTGTTTGTTAAAATATTTTGTGTTGAGAATCATTTTTGCTTTACATATCACTATTTTTCCTATTTCAGAACATTACATATTTCGAATCAGTAGTCTTTCCAATTACATTACAAGCGTCTTGAAAATTTCTATTGAGCAAAGTGTTTTCATTGATTTCAATAAGTGGCAAGCTCAAGGGGAGCTTGTTGGAGATTGTTGATAAAAAATACAACTATCATTGATGTAAAGTAATTATTGTTGATGTGTCTTTGGTGTTTGCATACTCTTTATTTGAATTCCTATCTTTGAGGGAATGCATTTTACAATAAATCAACTCAAGTTCTCTTGCAAAGTACATGGTTAGGTAATTCTCATAAAGATGTTTCTAAGAGTATAAGGCACTTTGAAAAACTCCAAAGGGATAAGGAGTTATGATAGTCTAAATTTTGGTAGGGCTCTAAGGGCACAAGATTTCACATGGGCTGAAAAAAGGCATGGATGATATTTTTCCCATTAACTAACATAAATATTGATGGTGCACAATGGTTGGTTGGAAATTTTTAGTGTGGAGAGCCATGATCTCGTGGTTGACAGAGTCCACATACAAGAATATTTTTTGTCAAACAACAGTAAATTTCATGTCCCATTACAAAGGGTCTATGGTGTAGACATGGGTGCGATGACATAGTAGCATCGTAGAAATACTTCACATAATGGGAAAACGTTTTCCAAAAGATATAAATATTTCATGTAGCATCATACCAATTTCAAAGGTGGAAAATTATGTGTGTTAGCGTGAGATAGATGACAGTAGACGAAGTTTTTTTTTTATGACAATGATAATTAACGTAAATCTTGCACCCTAATAATTTTTTTATTAACGAAGGAATTGACCATAAAACATAGGATCCCTAGGCCTTCCTTATATACATGATCATTTGGCACAATGATAAATGAAAAATGGAGACTAGTCAACACCAGATGATGTGGTAGTCAATTGGCTGTGATGTTAACATATGATGACATGTCATGCCATGATATTGTTGATGGTGCTAGATGATGCCAAAAGTTAGGGGGTCTCCCCATTGTGAAGTCCCAATTAGACCTCACACCATTTGGGATACAAGCTCCATCTGGTATGTAGGCCCGACCAACATCATGTTGGTTTTTGCTCCTAGCTGTCAAATGCGATACTGTTAGAGAAAGGACAAGAATGGAATGCTTGGACAATGAAACAAATTTAACCTAAGATTGACAAACTGTAGAAAGGGGTACAAGAAAGTCACAACAACAATTAGAAGAAATATGCCTTGAGAAGGATCAGTGAGCCAAAATTTCCCCAGACATACATGAACAATAACATGCTAGAGGTTAATTGCAAATTAGTTTACAACAGATCACCAACATGGCGTGGAATAAGTAAGCACAAATTCAGAAGCAAACACACATGCAACAACTACGAACTAGTCCATAACATATTGTCTGTATGAAGGAACACATACGAAAACAATGAAAATATCAGACAACCAGTACGACCCCTATGAGTAAGCATGGGAAACAATGTTGGAAATGAAGAACTTCTTATTAATGTTGCTGCAAATACAAGTACATATCTTGCAATCCATTAATTCCCAATAGTGGAACATAGGCTGCTCATACCATTATCCAATGTAAACCATATCCCCACTACAACTCACCCTACTAGATTCCAAGAGTTGTGTGCCTCTAACTCCCCCTTCTAATGAGGCATAAGGATGCATTTATAGAGGTGAGGTGATTGTTCACCTAACACAACCTTTGACCTACCCTCACGACTCTTGAGCTTCCTCACTGCTCTCTATCATCCAGTGACTATTACATGATCAAATAAATCTAAAAAAAGATATTGGTATTATGATGAGAAACATTTATAATATGATAGCGAAGAAATTGTGAGGAGAATAAAGAAGGTTGCTTGAAACCTTAATGATTTTTTCCAATCTTGTTGCAATGGTATGGTGACTTGTACAGGCTATTGAACAGGGTGATAATGTTCATTTACTATGTTAAATGTCTATGTGCTTGTGCATGCACCTGTCATCAAGGTTGACACAATTCCTTGGGCTAGTTCATGGGGCTTGTTAGCAATCCAGGAAGCTCTCCTAGGTTGTAGATTAGAGATGCTTGGAAACATATAAATCTTCAATATCATTCTCTAAACTATTGGAAGGGATTGGGGTTTGGGTCAAGTCAGATGACTGTTTCGACTCTATTTTCACTCAAAACATGCATGAACAGCCTCAGCTTGACAAGGCTTTCAACCACTAATGCTCAACAATTTATAGATTCAATGAATAGATGGAGAATCCTGACTGTACTAGCAGATACATACATGAACACATATGAATGGCTAGCTACAGAAAGTAAATGAAGCTTACAAATCTAATTTATCAATTCAGAGATAAGATGTCAGTTTTCTTACATTCGACAGAAAAGAAAACATGAATAACCCATTCAAGTGAAAGCTTAGAACATAGGGAAAAATGGTGATTGAACATATAACAACAAAAGAAGCTTGTATTACTGGAATGAAGATGAGACGCTGAGAGGAGAAAAGTCTCCATAGTCTCCAAAAGTTGAACCCCTGATACTTCTAACTTTAAGCCATTTATAGGATTTTTACATTGCTCTCGGGCTATTTGAGGCTCGAGGTGTCTTATTCTATCCCCCATGGCTTCTAACTGCTTGATGCCATGATTACACAAGCATGAGCCAGAGGTCTCTTTTTCTAATAACACAGTAACCAAATTCTAGTAATTTTTCCGTGTTGTCAAGTAGCTCGTTCGTGCCAACGATGCTCCATGATCACTTCTGTTGGTTTAGCTGCATCGTTCTGTGGTTTTTACCCCTTCCAGCCATCTATCTCCCGGCCTTTGTCCACTCGAATCCATCTTCTAGCGTTAGCAGTCATTGCTAAATGATTCTAAGGATGGATGCCACCTGTATTGTAACAGAATGGGTCTTTGGGCCTTTGAAATACTTTCAAATACCAAAACGATTGTTTTCTGTTTTACACAAAGAAACACTGCAACACTGTGAAATTCCACCAAAACTCTGTTCATTCGAGACTTCAAAAGCCCTTAAATATGGTCTATTCCTCTATCAAGTCCTTCCTCATTGCTATCGCAATTCGCTTCACCCTTGCTCCTCTGTATTTTAAAATACGTTAAAAATCATGAAAATAACGTCAAAATTGGTTCCCTCCAGACTTCAAATATTATGTATTTCCCTTCACGAACCCTTTCGGGTTCGGGTCTTATCGCATTAGCACTGTTTCTTTGTATTTTTTTAAATAACAAAATATGTGAAAATACATTAAAAAAACGCCTTTCAGCAGATCTCAAAATCTATGCAATAATGTTTAAATAGCCATCGGGTCTGCCTAATCACATTGCATACATGTATGGGTATAGGCACCGCTCCATAATGTTTCTCTAATTGTGATATCGCGATGCGATTTGTCGCAATCGCATATCGCGATAGCCTCGAGCCATTGTAAGTGCTCTGTTGTGGTTGCCAATTGTGATGTTGTCGATCAGATCTGGATCGTTGATCGATCAGATCTGATGGCTACTATGCCTTCACTTGTTTATGCCTCCGATACTCTGTTTTTCACTATTTTTACATGTTTTTGGCCTCCTGATAGTGTTTCTTTGCCATTCTAAGGGCTCTTCTCATGCGATTGTTTTGATATTTCACATGATTTTACAAGATTTTGAAGACTTAGAGAGCATATGTGGATCCATTTGGATTAGGACCTGATGCAATTATAAATGTGAGAATAATATTTTTGAAATCCGACTTATGGCCAAAGCGGAGCAAGAGGAGATGTGGCCGTCAAAGCTAAAACAGGGGACATTTCTACTAAAAATAGAAGCACTGCACTTCAGGGGCTAACCCTAGCTCCTTCTGGGGATGAAAGCCTCCTTGTGAGGTTTCAAGAACTACAGACTACCACCTTTCTAGTAACAACCAAAACATACTTATTTCCTAGTGTTCCATTGGGCATGGAGTTTATTTGTATAGAAAACAAAAACTGAACAAACCTATTACATTATTAAGGCGTTAAAGCCTCATATGACGTAAAGTTTCAAAAACTACCCATTGACTGGGCCATCAAAAACACATTCACCCTCCAAATTGTGCAGAATGAAAGTATTGCTCATCTGAACTTGATCAATGAAAAATGGTCGTGTCCATAAGGCATCAAATTTACCATGGTTGCCCTTCTTTTCCTTTAATGCATCCCATTTGAGGACCTAGTTACCAAACTGAAAAATGTCCATTTTTTCCTTTATATCAAAGGTTTCTTTGATTTCTTCTAATGAATTCTTGACTTCTCAGCCAGTTGTTCTCTAATCTTCTGTAATTCAACCAAGTTACTCATTCTCCTCTCTATGTCATTCTCTTCATCCTGTTCTTCTTGCAAGAATTTGGCCATAGGGAGAATCAGTTGGATAGGAAAAACAACATCGATGCCATAAACCAGCTTAAATGGAGAATTTCCTATGGACTTCTTGTTGGTAACTCTGTCAGCCCATAGTGCAAACTTCAACTTGGAATCCCAGTTCTTTTTGTTGTCCTCCAACAGTTTTTGATTATCCTTACAAGGCTCTTGTTAGATTATTCTTCCAGGGCATTGCCTTGAGGATAATATGAGGTAGAATGCACCAATTGAATGCCCATGGATTCACACATGTCCACCAATTATTCTACCCTAAAAGCTACTGCATTATCCGAGACTAGTTTGGTTGGGCAACCAAATCTAATGAAAATATTCTCATTCAAGAACTTTATGATAACTTGATGATTAGCATTTTTAGTGGGTATAGCCTCAATCCATTTGGTAAAATAATCATTGGCTACCAAGATCCATTTGTGATGGCCACTAGAATGCAGATTGATCTCACCTATGAAGTCCAAGCCCCATTGCTGGAAGGGACCATTGGCATGTACTAGCTTCAAGGGCAGAGATTTTAGCTATTGTCTTCCTGCAAACCTCTAACATTTGTCACAAGACTTCACAAAAGAAAACACATCAGAGAACATAGTAGGCCAATAATACCCAGCTCTCAGGATCTTGTGGGCCATGGTTTTCTAATAATGATGCCCTCCGCAGATGCTAGAATGGAACTGGTGCATGACTTCCACAGGTTGTCCTTTGTCTAGACATCTCAAGAGGATCCCTGATGGGTCTTTCCAATAGAGAAGGTCTTCATTAATGCAGAATTTGGTTGATCTGAGCTTAATGGCCTAGGCTTGACTTGAGCTATGCCTTGGAGGAACTTCTGGCTTCTGCAAAAAATGAACTATACTAGAATACCATTCACACGTGGCTAGATTTTCAGCCAAAGGCTGATTCTTCTCTTGCTCTTCTACTGCTTCCTCTGTCCACTCACCACCTGAATTTGAACCCACGCAATTGATGTCTAACAAACTGCAATTTTCCTCATCCATAAGCTTAGCCAGGTCCTAGCCTTTAACAAGCTTGGTGGGCTTCACCTCTATGTTGAACTCTATGAATTTTGCAATCCATTTAGCTCTCTTTCCATCAATATCTGGTTGAGTTAGGATGTCTTTTACTGAGGCTGAAGGTACATGCATCACTGCTTTGGAATGCAGAATATAAATTGTGAATGCCTTTAAAGATTTTATGAGAGCATAAGCTTGTTTTTCAATAAGGTTGTACCTTAGTTCAACGTCCCTCAGAGTTTTGCTGAAAATGGCCACAGGCTGCTCTACACCTTCAACGTTTTTCTGCAATAGAACTGCAGCCAGTGTATCATAAGAGGCAAAAGAGAAGATATAAAACTCCCTATTATAATATGGGCTAATTAGCGTTGGAGCTTCCACGATAGCTTGTTTGATGGCTTCAAAAGAGCTTCATGAACCATCTTTCCATTTTATTTTTGATCCTTTCTTCAGCATGGAAGTGATGTGCTTCACTAGCTCTGTGAAGTTTGGAATAAACCTCCTGAAAAAGTTAATCTTACCCAAGAAAGATTGAATGTCCCTTTTTGACCTTAGGATGGACAATGTCTGAATTGCTTGAACTCTTGCTGGATCCATCTTCACACCTTCAGCAGAAACAATTTGTCCCAATAGTTTGCCTTCTTCTAGAGAAAACTATGACTTCTTTGGGTTTATATAAATTCCAAAATGTCTGCACTTTAGAAACACCTTCTTTAAATGCTGCAAATGGTCCTTGTGACTGCTGGAAAAAACTGTTATGTCGTCAAGGTAAATAAGGACAAACTTGTCCTTCTCTCCACAAAGGCTATGTCCACAACCCTCTGAAAAGTAGCCCCAGCATTCATCAGTCCAAAAGGCATATTGGAGTGCATGAAAGTGCCCCAAGGAGTAGTGAAGGTGGTCTTTTCCTGATCTTTTAGATGTACAACAATCTGATTGTAACCTAAAAATCCATCTAGGAAAGACATGACTCTAGCCCCTGAAACTTTTTGCAGCAAGTGTTCCATCTTAGGTAGGGGGTAGTTGTCTTTTTTAGAGCATTTGTTCATATTCCTGAAGTCAACATAAAGCTTGATTTCTCCATTCTTCTTTCTTACTACCACAAGGTTAGCTATCCACTTTGAATACCTTAGGGGAACTATGATCTTGACATCCAGCAGCTTCTTGATTTCCTTTTCAATCAAAGGAAATAAGAGAGGGCTGATAGGTCTTAATTTCTGCTTAAAAGGGATGGTGCTCTTCTCCAGTGGTATGCTGAATGATGTTGGTGTCATAGGTCTTAAGATCACTGTATTCCCAAGCAAAAATATTAGCAAATTGTTTCATCCAGGTGCAATACTTGGAACTTTTGGTAGAAGACAAGTGAGTGGACAAATTTATGTACTTTGAATGAGCTGGACTCCCTACATTATGTTTATGAACATCAGACTCATTTTCTATTTTGGCAGGCTTATAAGGTACATCATTATGATCAAACAACTTCTCTAGGGGCACCAATCCTTTGGGTATATGGTTATTAGACAGATGAACAATGACGTCCTGACCAACCTCGTCCTTTAGCTTGGACTGGTTGCATTCTTCAATGGTTTCGTTTTCTTGGTCGATGTGCATTTCAGAAAATTCATCAACGACTTGTAAAAACCTATTAATTTTATCATCATCTTCAAAAAATTTCCAGTATTTTACATTGTCATGGAGAGATGGTCTATATTTCACCTTAACTTCATAAGTCAATTTAGGAGGCAAAGGAGGAATAAACATGTTAGCAGACATAGCAAGGGAACCAACAAGTTGGTTCTTCATTCTCGGGATGTAAGAAATGCTGAAAATATTAAAAGAGTCCTTGAGCTTCCATACCTCATCTTTGTATGCTTTTAGCCTTGGATGCTTTGCTTGGAAAGTTTTGTTGACCTACTAAATGATAAGGTCTGCATCTCCAAACACCTTCAGACCTTTGATGCCCATTTCTTTAGCAATGTTTAAGCCCAATATCAAGGCTTCATACTCTGCTATGTTATTTGTGACTTGAAAAGTTAACTTGAAAGATAAATGAATGCATTCTTGTGTGGGGGACACAAGGACTACACCTACCCCTGCAGCTTCCTTAGAGCAAGCTCCATCAAAGAACATGTCCCAAATTTGTGGGCCTTCTTTCTCTGTGATCTGGCAAACCAGTTTCTTAAGCTGCATGGAGGCCAACAGGGATTCTTCAATCTGAAGAATACAGGCTCCAAAATCAGTGTCAATAACATAGATGGGATATCTCCTATTCTCACCTCCAAAAACTAGGATAGTAGCATAGGACAGATCATTTTGCAATGTTCCACCTAATCTCTTGATCCAACCTCTAGAGACCAACATGCCAAACTTAGGGGGTACATCTGCTACCACAATATCCATCATCATGCTCTTCATGGGCAGTTGAGACAAGGTGATGGCTAGGTCCTTGATTAATCCCAAACATTTCACTTTTCTAGAGTCAAAAGAAAATTGGTCATGATAAGACTTGGTAATGTCAAGACCCAACTCATCCATGA
>APFE030315761.1:1873-40737 GCA_000404065.3 Pinus taeda | reverse complement strand
GGGTGAACCTACCTATGGTTTTCGGTCCATGGTTTTGGACGTGATGGTTTTCGGTCCATGGTATTGGATGCTTCGGCATGTATAAATATGTATTGTAACATTGAAAGGAACATAAGAAAACATCAAGCTGGTAGTCCCGGTTTTGGGATCCAGGGGAAATCTCTGTGCATATGTGTTTTATGTGTTATGCTCTCACATTGTTTATTTTCTTTGTTTTAGAATTCGTATGCAGGTAATTTATGTACAGGGTTAAAACCTATAGTTGCAATAGTGATATTGCGATATGTTGATATAGTGATGGGACCAATAACGATACTTCGATATCAGCGATCGGCGATCGACAATTGGCGAACCCCCGATACAAAGAGCCAATGCACCTACGTGACATCTGATTGTGATATGCCAATTAAAGCCGGACCCGATAAGGATTATAAATGCAATTGCATAAAATTTGAAATTTGGGTTATGCAGATTTTCAATGTATTCCTTTGTATTTGGTTTTCTGACCTCCTGCCTGTGCGATCATGATTTCCGATGACAAGACAAACCCTAGAGGGATATAGATATGATTGATTGCATTTTGAGTCTCGGCTCACGGCTAATGAATGTGCTTTCATGCATTTTCCTGTGTATTTTCCGTTATATTGCATTTTCAGGATTTCTGTACAGAAAGGCCAAAATGACTGGGTTTCCTATGCCACCAGCTCATTTCCATTTGGACATAGCGATCATTCCTTGTGCCACACTGCAGGCAGGAATTTCTACAATAGGGATATGTTTTGAGGTGCGAAGAGGCAGAGCCGAGGGAAAAATGATTCTTCATGATCACAATTGACAGAGGAATAGCTGTGGAAGCCAAAGAGTCAAAGAATGCCTCTCAAAAGCCAAAGATCATGAATGAGAGAGAGGGAAGAGATTGTTGAAGGTCGCTGGAAGGTTGCTAAGGGACACTTGGAGGTTGAGCAATCCATTGATGCACACAGAGGCCAAGAGAAGCTCATGAGAGCTAGAGCCAGAGCTGAACGTGAGAGAATCAGAGCCGCAGAGCCAGAGAGCTTGATAGAGGCATAGCCAACAGAGGTTGGAGGCAGAGCCTCAGATCCACAAAGCTCAAAGCAGACTTCTAAGAGCCATGATGGCATAGTGAAGCTAAAGAATAGCAAAGGGTCAAAATGATCAAGCTGTTGCTGGTGTCCAGAGTGTGTAGAAGACAGAAGAAGGCATTCTAGAGACAGTGAGGGAATTCTGAGGGAGTTCGCATAAGCTAAATCAAGATCGCTTAGAGCGCTAATTGAAGGAGTCAAGTCTAGAGAAGCCTAGATCTCTTTGCAGAGTGAGGACAACCAATGGGGTAAGATGGCATTCTAAACCCATTGTTTCTATGGAATCCAATGGAGTTAAGCGTAGAGCTTGTAAAAGAATTTATGCCATAATCACAGAGAGCCTAGTTGAGTTGACTAGAGCTCAGGAAGACGTAGCCCAAGAGTTTTGGGTGAACTCCTAATTGTATTGTTGTCTTATGTGTTTGCTTACTTGCTGCTCTATTTACTGTTATATGTATTTTATATCAGTTTAAGCGAATGAATCTAAGGCACATGATCAGATAAAAGCAAACACAAGCATACACCTATTTTCAAGCATTATTAATTTCGCAATAGGTTAATCATTAGATCTGGGAAATATTTAAGCTTTGGAAGTGGGAGAGATTCTTGTAAGCTAACAAAAAGCCTTTAGAGTCTCATTTTCAAATCATGTGGTTTCAGAGCCTAATTTTGATTAAGCCCACCTTCAAAGAAGGTGATATCAAAACTGATTATACTAGGGCAAGTGGTAACAGATCAAAATGCTTGATTGACAGAGAAAATATTGCTTGTATAAAAGGTATTTAAACAATCAGAGGTTGATTGTATGCTTGTTTGCAGACTGACTATTGTTTGAGTTTTCAGAGGTGAAGGGGAAGCTATTGATAGCTCAGTCCAGGAGAGGACAAAAAGGAAGAAGGGCTGAAGGCATTCTTCTTATCCCAAAGGACCTCAAAACAATCCTTGAAGCATAAGAGGTTTGTTGCAAAAGGTTGCTTGAATAAGCTCTTTGTTAGTCTTGTTTGAAGTTCTTTTGTTCATTTTGATAATGACAACTTCTACAAGTGAGTCCTTAAATTCTACTTTCTTCACAAGATTGTTTGATGAAGACAAGAAGCAAGACTTGTTCCCCATGATGGATATGGTGAGAGAAATGTATGAGGATGGAAGTAAGAGTAGCATACTTATAGAGAAGTTGAACTCCGTGGAGGAAGAGAAGCACTTGCTTTCTGACAAATTGCAGGAAATGGAGAGGGAACATCATATTGAAAATATTAACTTTGAAAGGATGCATGAGTTGGAGACGCAACTCTTTGTTGCAAAGGAAACCTTAGTCAAGTATCAACTTGAAGAAGAGGTAGATAATTCTAGTTTGTCTTCACATTCCTCTAAGAATGATTTTATTGGTTCTTTTGAAAAACATACCAGAGGCATAGGTTCGAAGTTAATATCCAAGATGGGCTATGAAGGAAAAGGCTTGGGTAAACATGCACAGGGTATTGTTGAACCAATAACAGTTGAGAAAAGGCCTAAGTATTTGGGTCTTGGCTATGGACAGTCTTATAGAGAAAGTTCCGAAGCTGCCATGAAGGCCATTGGAACAATTCCAAGGAGTTTCATTTCAAGTCTTCTACCTCAAGAGTGTAAAGATTGTATTCGTGGAGAATTCAATAGCTTGAAACATCATTTGCAGGATGGAGGTGTTCATAAGCATGCACTTGAACGAGAGAGTTGTGGAAACTATGAAAGCCTTGAAGAGACTGATGGTATTCCAAAGGGAGCCACTTCTTCATTTGATTCACCTCCTCATGAAGGCAATAAAGGTGAAAGAGCAAGGTATAAATCTGGTTCTAACCATATTCCTTTTGATTATGTTCAGCATGGTAAATTTCCATATAAGTATGGGAAAATAATTTCATGTTCCTTTTGTGGTTTGGATAACCATGATGTTTCTAGATGTTGGAAGAGAATGGCCACATACAAGAAAATTTTGAAGGAAAGGAAGTAAGAAGCCAAAGGTCCATTGGACAAGGAAAATCATGCTATCAAGAGGATGCACATGTGTTGCACTTACTGCCATAAGAAAGGACATCTTGTTGCAAAATGTTGGACTCTAAATCCAACAATGCTTCCACGAAACTTCAAGAAGGTGGAAAGAGAAAATGGCGGAAATGGAAAGGAGGTTTCCATGATTGATGTGTTTCAGGATGATTCACATGTTGATGCTGATGTGCAGACAAAGGTAGCACCTTTGAAATGGATTGGTAAGAAATGATATGAGTTCTTATCCAATTAAGATTGCATGTCTTTTGATTTGATGTATCTATTTTCATTTCTTTGTCAATGGAATGCAAGTTGTAGGATTTTACCAAGAAGGTGAATGGAAAAAGTTGAGTAGGAGACTCACTTTATTGATGCAACATTATGTTCATTTTAGCTTTGAAAGTACAGTGTGCTTAAGCGAAAGTTGAAGGATGAAGTGCATGCATGAGAATGATGTGCATGAACACAGGGATGTTGATGATTTCATTGTTTTTAAAACATGTATGTGTAATTAAATTGAAGGGTTGATTTTTTTTGGAATGCATGTAATGCAATATTAACTTGGAAAAAGTTGATTTGGTCTCCAAGATGGAGATAATGATGAAGTGTTTCATCTTTTGAAAAGAATCCTTGAGATCTTTTATACATGCTTGACTTGGAGGGCCATTTGTTTTAAAGGCATGTTTTGTGGGCTTGATATTTAGTCCATCATTTGTATGCAGATGTAAGATGTGGAGGTGTTCACAAGATGTGAAAATATGTTTCTTTTGTTGAAGCAGGAGCTTAGGCCATCTTGTGAAGCATATGTAACTTCACATTTGTTTGATCCACCTTGGATCAATGGTCAAGTTAGAGAAGTTCAAACTACCTTCTATGACCATCTCAACAGGAGTTCTGCATGAAGTCAACAAGGAAAACAGTTCTTCCCAAGAGGACGAGCACATCCAGGAAAGAGAGTGGTCAAAGGCTTTGGTTTAGAGGCACTATGCAAGGCAAGTGTATGGAGGCTGAAAGAAGAGGGTGATGTTACTCTCATTTACTGTTCAGATTAGTATGTTAGTATTTTGGAGACCAAAAGTTCTTTTAGTGGGAAGGTGTGATCCAAAATGGATCTTGGATAGACTTCTAAGTCTAAAGTGTTCCTCACAGAGGAAAATGAAAGTCCAAGTATGCTCTTGGAACTAGTCCCATTATGTAGATCTTTTCATTATGAATTTATTGCAATTTGAATAGGCTAAAATGGACATCAGATGAAGAAGTTATTGCAGAAAGCAGATTGCCTTTGTCCTTTGAAAAAGGAGGCATTTCTTCTAAAAATGGCATAAAAGGCTTTCTAAAGGAAATCACATCGGAAATGTGCCAAAGGGAAGGACTTAACACAGGGGCAGAAGGACCCCCGATCAGCGATCTCCGACTTATTGCATCAGATGTACGCTGCATGTGATATCGGGACCCTGGGTGGAGCTAATTGTGATATGCGATGATCGGCATCGGCAATTGGTGATCAGAGGAGATAGCGCTAAGGGCCATGTAAGTGCAATTAGTGATTGCAATTGCGATTGGCCAATCGGCGGATTGGCGATTAGCACAATCAAAGTGAAGACCCCTAGGGCCATTGCGATAATGATATTGCGATATGTCGATATAGTGATGAGGTCGATAGTGATACGTCGATATTGGCAATCGGCGAATCCCTGATACAAAGAGCCAATGCACCTACATGACATCTGATTGTGATATGCCAATTAAATTTGGACCTGATAAGGATTATAAATATGATTGCATAAAATTTGAAATCTGAGTTATGCGGATTTTCCATGTATTGCTTTGTATTTGGGTTTTTTGACCTCCCGCCTATGCGATCATGATTTGCAATGATAAGACGGACCCTAGAGGGATATAAATGCAATTGAATGCATTTTGAGTTCTGGCTCACGCCTAATGAACATTTTTTCATGCGTTTTCTTGTGTATTTTCCGTTATATTGCATTTTCGGGATTTTTGTACAGAAAGGCCGAAACAACCGGGTTCCCTATGCCATCAGTTCATTTCCATTTGGAAACAACCATCATTCCTTATGCCATGCTACAGGTGGGTGTTTCTGCAACAAGTATGTGTTTTGAGGCATGAAGAGGCAAAGCCGAGGGAAATATGATTCCTCATGATCACAATTGATAGAGGAACAACTATGGAAGCCGCAGAGTCGAAGAATTCCTCTCAAAAGCCAAAGAGCATGATTGAGAGAGAGGGAAAACATTGTTGAAGGTCGCTGGAAGTTTGCTAAGGGATGCTTGGAGGTTAAGCAATCCATTGATGCACACAGAGGCCAAGAGAAGCTCATGAGAGCCAGAGCCAGAGCCAAGAACTAGAGCCGAACGCACGAGCATCAGAGCCACAAAGCTAAAGTGCTTGACAGAGGCATAGCCAGCAGAGGTTGGAGGTAGAGCCTCAAAGCCACAAAGCTCAAAGTAGACTTCTAAGAGTTTTTATGCCATAGTGAAGCTAAAGAACAGCAAAGGGTCAAAATGATCAAGCTATATATTCTAGAGATAGTGAGGGAATTCTGAGGGAGTTGGCACAAGCTAGAGCAAGATTGCTTAGAGCGCTAATTGAAGGAGTCAAGTCCAGAGAAGCCTAGATTTGTCTGCAAAGTGGGGACAACCAACAAGGTAAGATGGCATTATAAACCCATTGTTTCTTTGTAATCCAATGGATTTGAGCGTGGAGCTTGTAAAATAATTTATGCCATAATCCCAGACAGCCTAGTTGAGTTGACTAGAGCTCACGGAGACGTAGCCCAAGAGTTTTGGGTGAAATCCTAATTATATTGTTGTCTTATGTGTTTGCTTACTTGCTACTCTATTTACTGTTATGTATATTTTATATAATTTTAAGCGAATGAATCTAAGGTACATGATTAGTTAAAAACAAACACAAGCATTCACCTATTTTCAAGCATTATTAATTCCGCAATAGGTTAATCATTAGATCTGGGAAATATTTAAGCTTTGGAAGTGGGAGAGATTCTTGTAAGCTGACAAGAAGCCTTTAGAGTCCCATTTTTAGATCAAGTGGTATCAGAGCCTAAGTTTGATTCACCCCACCTTCAAAGAAGGTGATATCAAAACTGATTATACTAGAGAAAGTGGTATCAGATCAAAATGCTTGATTGATAGAGAAAATATTGCTTGTCCGAAAGGTGTTTAAACAATAAGTGGTTGATTGCATGCTTGTTTGCAGGCTGAATATTGTTTGAGTTTGCAAAGGTGAAGGGAAAGCTATTGATAGCTCAATCCAGGAGAGGACAAAAAGGAAGAAGGGCTAAAGGTATTCTTCTTATCCCAAAGGACCTCAAAGCAATTCTTGAAGCATAAGAGGTTTGTTGCAAAAGGTTGCTTGAATAAGCTCTTTGTTAGTCTTGTTTGAATTTCTTTTGTTCATTTTGGTAATGAAAACTTCTACAAATGAGTCCTCAAATTCTACTTTCTTCACAAGATTCTTTGATGAAAACAAGAAGCAAGACTTGTTCAACATGATGGATATGGTGGGAGAAATGTATGAGGATGGAAGGAAGAGAAGCGCACTTAGAGAGAATTTGAATTCCGTGGACGAAGAGAAGTAGTTGCTTTCTGACAAATTGCAGGAAATGGAGAGGCAACTTCATATTGCAAATATTAACTTGGAAAGGATGCATGAGTTAGAGACTCAACTCTTTGTTGCAAAGGAAAACTTAGTCAAGTATCAGCTTGAAGAAGAGGTAAATAATTCCAATTTGTCTTCAAATTCCTCTAAGAATGATTATATTGGTTCTTTTGAAAAGCATACCAGAGGCATAGGTTCCAAGTTAATGTTCAATATGGGCTATGAAGGAAAAGGCTTGGGTAAACATGCACAGGGTATTGCTGAACCAATAATAGTTGAGGAAAGGCCTAAGTATTTGGGTCTTGGCTATGGACAGTCTTATGGAGAAAGTTCCAAAGCTGCCATGAAGGCCATTGAAACAGTTCCAAGAAGGCATTTCATTTCCAGTCTTCTACCTCAAGAGTGTAAAGATTGTATTCATGGAGAATGCAATAGCTTGAAACATCATTTACAGGATGCAGGTGTTCATAAGCATGCACTTGAACCAGAGAGTTGTGGAAACTCTGAAAGCCTTGAAGAGGCTGATGGTATTCCAAAGGGAGCCACTTCTTCATTTGATTCACCTCTTGATGAAGGAAATAAAGGTGAAAGAGCAAGGTATAAATCTGGTTCTAGCCATATTCCTTTTGATTATGTTTAGCATGGTAAATTTCCATATAAGTATGGGAAAATAATTGCATGTTCTTTTTGTGGTTTGGATAGCCATGATGTTTCTATATGTTGGAAGAGAATGGCCACATACAGGAAAATTTTGAAGGAAAGGAAGCAAGAAGCCAAAGGTCCATTGGACAAGGAAAATCATGCTGTCAAGAGGATGCACATGTGTTGCAATTACTGCCATAAGCAAGGAAATGTTGTTGCAAAATGTTGGATTCTGAATCCAACAATGCTTCCACGAAACTTCAAGAAGGTGGAAAGAGAAAATGGTGGAAATGGAAAGGAAGTTTCCATGATTAATGTGTTTTAGGATGATTCACATGTTGATTTTGATGTGCAGACAAAGGTAGCACCTTTGAAATGGATTGGTAAGAAATGGTTAGAGTTCTTATCCAATTAAGATTGCATGTCTTTTGATTTGATGCATCTATTTGCATTTCTTTGTTAATAGAATGCAAGTTGTAGGATTTTACCAAGAAGGTGAATGGAAAAAGTTGAGTAGGAGACTCACTTTATTGCTGCAACATTATGTTCATTTCAGCTTCGAAAGTAAAGTGTGCTTAAGCAAAAGTTGAAGGATGAAGTGCATACATGAGAATGATGTGCATGAACATAGGGATGTTGATGATTCCTTGTATTTAAAACATGTATGTGTAATTAACTTGAAGGGTTGATTGCTTTGGAATGCATGTAATGCAATATTGACTTGGAAAAAGTTGATTTGGTCTCCAAGATGGAGATAATGATGAAGTGTTTCATCTTTTGAAAAGAATCCTTGAGATCTTTTCCACATGCTTGACTTGGAGGGTCATTTGTTTTAAAGGCATGTTCTGTGGGCTTGTTATTTAGTCCATTATTTGTATGCAAATGTAAGACATGGAGGTGTTTACAAGATGTGAAATTATGTTTCTTTTGTTGAAGAAAGAGTTTAGGCCATCCAATTGTTGTTTGTATTTCTGTTGTTGTTAGCAGTTGATGTTGACAGCTTATCAAACAGGTACAAATGAAAATTTTGTGAAGCAGATGTAACTTCACATTTATTTGAGCCACCTTGGATCAATGATCAACGTAAAGAAGTTCAAACTACCTTCTGTGACCATCTCATCATGAGTTCTGCATGAAGTCAAGGAGGAAAACAGTTCTTCCCAAGAGGACCAACACATCCAAGAAGGAGAGTTGTCAAAGGCTTTGGTTCAGAGGCACTATGCAAGGCAAGTGTATGGAGGCTGAAAGAAGAGGGTGTTGTTACTCTTATTTACTGTTCAGATTAGTATGTCGGTCTTTTGGAGACCGAAAATTCTTTTAGTGGGAAGGTGTGATCCAAAAATGGATCTTGGATAGACTTCTAAGTCTAAAGTGTTCCTCACAGAGGAAAATGAAATTCCAAGGATTTTCTTGGAAATAGTCCCATTGCATAGATCCTTTCATTCTGAATCTACTGCAATTTGAATGGGCTAAAATGGACTTCATATGAAGAAGTTATCGCAGAAAGAAGATTGCCTTTGTCCTTTGAAAAAGGAGGCATTTCTTCTAAAAATGGCATAAAAGGCATTCTAAAGGAAATCACGTCGCAAATGTGCCAAAGGGAAGGACTTAACGCAAGGGCAAAAGGACCCCCGATCAATGATCTCTGACTTATCACATCAGAGGTAGGATGCATGTGATATCGAGACCCTGGGAGGAGCCAATTGCATTATGTGATGATCGGTGATTAGAGGAGATAATGCTAAGGGCCATGCGAAGTGCGATTAGTGATTGCAAAGAGTGATTGTGATTGCGATCAGCTGATCGGCAGATCGACGATCGTCACAATCAAAGCGAAGACCCCCGGGGCCATTGCGACAGTGATATTGCGATATGCCGATATAGTCATGGGGCCGATAGCGATACGTCAATATCAGCGATTGGCGAATCCCCTATACAAAGGGCCAATGCACCTATGCGACATGCGATTGCGATATTCCAATTAAAGCTAGACCCAATAAGGATTATAAATGCGATTGCATAAAAGTTGAAATCCGGGTTATGCGGATTTTCAATGTATTCCTTTGTATTTTGGTTTTTTGACCTCCCACCTGTGTGATCGCGATTTCCGATGACAGGATGGACCCAAGAGGGATATAGATGTGATTGAATGCATTTTGAATTTCAACTCACAACTAATGAATGTGTTTTCATACGTGTGCCTATGTATTTTCCATTATATTGCATTTTTGGTATTTCTGTATGGAAAGGCCAAAACGACTGGCTTTCCTATGCTGCTGGTTCATTTCAATTTTGAAACATCTATCATTCCTTGTGCCACGCTGCATGAGGGTGTTTCTATAATAGGGATTCTTTTTGAGGTGCGAAGAGGTAGGGCTAAGGGAAAAAATATTCCTCATGATCACAATTGACAGAGGAACGGTTGTGGAAGCCGCAGAGTCAAAGAATGCCTCTCAAAAGCCAGAGAGCACGATTGAGAGAGAGGGCAGAGATTGCTGAAGGTTGCTAAGGAACGCTTGGAGGTCGAGTGATCCATTGATGCACGCAGGGGCCGAGAGAAGTTTGTGAGAGCCACAGCTAGAGCCAGAACCGAATAGGAGAGCACTAGAGCCGCAGAGTCAAAGTTCTTGATAGAGGCATAGCCACCAGAGGTTGGAGGTAAAGCCTCAAAGCCACAGAGCTCAAAGCAGACTTCTAAGAGTCGTGATGCCATAGTGAAGCTGCAGAACAGCAAAGGGTCAAAATGATCAAGTTGTTGCTAGTGTCCAGAGTGTGCTGAAGACATAGGAAGGCATTCCAGAGATAGTTAGGGAATTCTAAGGGAGTTGGTGCAAGCTAGAGCAAGATCGCTCAGAGCATTGATTGAAGGAGTCAAGTCTAAAGAAGCCTAGATCTGTCTGCAGAGTGAGGACAGCCAGCGGGGTAAGATGGCATTCTAAACCCATTGTTTCTATGTAATCCAATGGAGTTGAGCATGGAGCTTGCAAAAGAATTTATGCCATAATCCCAGAGAGCCTAGTTGAGTTGACTAGAGCTCACAGAGACATAGACCAAGAGTTTTGGGTGAACTCCTAATTATATTGTTGTCTTATGTGTTTGCTTACTTGCTACTCTATTTACTATTATAGGTATTTTATATCAGTTTAAGCGAATGAATCTAAGGCACATGATTAGTTAAAAACAAGCACAAGCATACACATATTTTCAAGCATTATTAATTATGCAATTGGTTAATCAATAGATCTGGGAAATATTGAAGCTTTGGAAGTGGGAGAGCTTCTTGTAAGCTGACAAGAAGCCCTTAGAGTCCCATTTTCAGATCAGTGACACATGGCATGTGCTGACATGGGACGACACATGGTAGGTGATGTGAATGATATGTGGCACATGATGATTGGTACATGTGGAAATGATGTGGAAAGAGAGGTTACATGGCACAAGTTGTGAATGAATATTCAACAAGCATGATTCATAATCATCAACAAGATCAATGTTTATGATTGGTATAGGATACACAACATGTAAAAAGTTTAGTGTTCCTACTTACATGTGATGGGTCTAACAATAGAGATTAACTTGATCCAATGGCCTAGATTTCCATTGGGAATTTCACATGCACAATCATTAACACATTAAACTCACTCGATGTGGTATTTAGATGATGACATGGAAGCAAACATGAATGATAGGTGGTAGCAACATGGTGTTGACGATGCCAGACCCGCCAACATGTCAAGGGGATCTCCCTAGTAAGAAGTACCAATTAGACCTCATACTGTTTGGTGTAGGAGTCCTAATAGTGGGTCGTAACTTAATGCCTTGACCACGATGTCGCGCAGAGGCAAGTAAGATAACTCTATCAGTAACAAGGGTGTGATCAATGTAGTGAGTCAAGGAAGGTGAATGAGAGGTTCTAACACAGGTGGGTTGAGATGAGGGTGAAGGTGAGTTCCAGGTTGAGAGGGATCAGTCCCAACTTGGCTAGGAACACACAACACATAGGACATACACAGCTTCCGACGAAGCAGTAGATATGGATGCAAAAGTCACAACATACAAGGTAAGATAACACGTGCAACACTTGCGGATCAGTTTGAACGACTGCAATAGTTGTTACAACGAGCTTCATATGAAAGGTCTGTATAATGTCCGACAGAGAAGTCAACATGGACGAGACAACATTACCAACATATACAACACATTTCCATTAATATGTTATGCATTACAACAAATGAAACCGTTCAGATGTAGAACTCAGGTTAAAGCAACATGCATTACAAGTGTTAAAGATCAGTCTTACAACAGATACAATACATGTGTGAAAATGTGTTGGCTCTTATTATATAAAGAAGTGTAAGTTCCAATCATACAATACATCCATGTAAACCTGGTAGCCTCAATAGTGGAATGTTACATCAACATCCGCTTACTCCTCTACAGAGATGAACTAGCTCTGTGTAGTGGAGAAGCCAAGGTGCATTACAATATTGTCCAAGCTCTTTCCAAGATAGTATTATCAGAAGCTTGGCTGACCAAAAGCCCTTACAATGAGTTATGAGGAAATATTTATAGCAAAGGGTGGGGTGACCCTTGACATTCCCATTTGTGATAGTTCAACTACCCTCATGACTCTTCACCTATTCTATGACTGTTACATGATTCCAACTATTGACACTTGACTTATGCTTGACATGAATCAACATTACAATGCACATGTACTCATGTGAGACAACATGGCTTGAGCAAGCCATGCAAAACATCACTGAAACTCGGTCTGTTGTGATGAGACCAACTCTTTGACATGCTTGTGATGGTGAAGGTGATGAGCTGATGCCAAGATTAGTCGTTCGTGATGGTATGCATGCACCTCATGGTGACATCTTGTTGAAGCAAACTCTTGCCTCCGTTGCAACTAGTGCATTGGTTCAGCCCCTTCATCCAACCTGTCTGCTAACATGCACATGGTCTTCTTAGGTGCAGATGAACTAGCAACACGTTGATGCATAGTGTCCATGCTGATCTTTAAGTGTGTGTTGGTAGTCATGCACATCAACTTGCTGAAGTACATGTTCAACTCTAGTTGGACTTGCTTCTTGTCTTCACCTTGATGAGTGTGTTGAATGGGTTTGATCTCATGCATGCGCACAATGACATGAATGCTATTGAATCCCTCACATGCGATCAAAAACACTACTCACCATGTCTGCTCCTTATCAGCTGTTGGGATGGATCTTTAACTTGTATGGGTGTAGTTTCATCCATGAGTGCATGTTGCGTCCGCTGTTGTTCTTGTTCCTTCTGCAACTCATTTGCTTTTCTGTGTAGCTTCATGTTCTTCCTTGAGTTGTTGCTTCAACACATGCAACTTCTTCTTTGTTCCATTCTCTGTCTCTATGCGATCTTCATGTCACATCGTCACCTCATAGCCTGAGTCTCCAAAGTTACTTTCATCATCAATCTACTTGAGCTTGCAACTTTGTTCCACCTCCGTGTTGTCAACAACCATCCTCTTACATTAGTTGCATTCGATATGCTACCTTCAGCTATTGTTCATGATGATGCTTGCTATGATGTTAATTTTGTCATATCTTGATGCCCTTGTCTATGAAAAACTTGATGTCTTCGTGAGTAGGCAAGCTCATAGACACTTGATCGACTGCATCCCCAAGTGTACTCTGAACGGTGTCTTCGACTTTACTCTCCTGGAACCATTGTACCTGTGCTGCTGAGAGGAAAATGAAAACTTGTGATACATGGAGACATGGAGACACTCATGGAAAGCAAACTGTCAACTGAAAACTAAAATGAACTTGAGCATTGACTTGCAACATACATGTGTGACTGATCATGAAGGTTGAGCAGTTTCAGCCGGGAGGTCGGGAGATTGACAAAAAAGACCGTGTAAGGCATAGTTCAGGATGTCATGAGGCTTACTAGCTGTTGGAACTGTGCAATGCACAACCCAGCCTGATAGATGACTGGAAATGACTGGAGGCTCAGTGACTACATTGTGCAATTTTCTGGGCCAGCAGTCACTATCCCTCAAGATTCCGCAAGGTAGACTTGGGGAACAACTCCTGGGTAGAAATGTGCATTTTTGGAGAGGAAAGCAGAGCCTTCCCTCTCAGGATTGCATAATGCTGTCTTAGTGAGGCTCTTGGTGAGGCAGAATCTGAGCTAAGGCTGGCCAGACACGCCGACAGGCAACTGAACTCGAATGTGAATGTGAATGCATGCTGATATTGAGTGTAAGGATAAGTGAACGATCATGCATGTAGATGGTGAATGACAGATTTAGAAAATGGAACAACATGCATGTGGGTGAGGCAAGTCACAAAATCGATGACTGTTCATGAAAAGAAGTTTCATGCATGCTACAACTGTGAGATAGCAATGAAAATTGAAGCGGTGCTAGGACAAGCTAGTATACATGTAAATGACAACAAGCATTCAAAGAAATAAAGACAATAGTATTCATACAAGTGAAAACACAAAAAGCGTCAGAAATGTAACACAAGGCATGGGAAGCGGGCTTACCCCAAAACAACTGAGTTGAATGTGCCAACTACTCCTAGATGTGATGTGGGATGTTATAGCTACAAGGTTTGATGTGGGGAATGAGCTCTGCAGTGTCCGGTTGATGAGTTTTGATAACATCGAGGTTGTGACACGCATGCCACAAATATAGGGAAAGCGACACTTGGTGGGATGTTTCTGAAATGATCCTTGCATGTAACCTCCAAGTACTAAAATTAGATCCCTGAAACAAGGGATGCTTTTGCATGTTGCCTTGTGAGAATTGGACCATGCATGCAAGTCTGTTTTTCTCGGTCCCGGAGGGAACCGGTCAACTCAGCTGCACATGCAAGAGACTGTTTGATTGCTTGAAGGAAATGCGCATTTTTGGCTGGGAGCTGGACTGACTGCCCATGAGATTTGCGCAATTTCTGGGTAGAGAAGTTGATTGTTGCCCATATTTGCATAAATTCTAGGTTAAGCAGCCCTGTTGGGGAAATTTGCACAATTTCTGCTAGGAGTGTTGGCTCACAGAATTGTGCAATTTTTGAGCCCATCAAGCTCCTAGACAAAATTGCGCAATTTCTAGAGGGAGGGTTGGTTTCCCTCCAGAAATGCATAATTTTCGAGGGGAAGATGCTCAGCCTGTAGCTGGACCAAGTCTGAGTGAACAACATGTGAGAGAAATTCATCAAGTTGTGATCGAAAGGTTGCCTTTGCGCATGAAAAGAAATGAAGCTTGTGAACTTGACGAAGCAAGGCAAGCTGTTGTGAAAGGTTGGTAGGGAGGCTCCAAAACAGGCTAAGGAAAAATTTTGGAGGGTAGTTGTAGCTGCTACAACACATGGCTTAGAGAATGATGTGGCACATTCTCAGGATTCATGCCAAGGGGTCATTTTTGTAGTGTTTTGTTGTGTTAATCATTTTTTTTGAAAAGGATGATGACTTTGTAGTGGCTGCTTTAAGTGACTAGAATTTGGGTGCATTGAGTAGCCTAGGCCTCCAAGCTTGATAAAAATGCCAAAATGCTCTACATATTGGATTTTTATTCCAAGTGCCTTAGCACCAACATTCTCAAGGCTAGTTCCATGGGTGAAGGTGTGGATGTAGCAAGATCCTCAACAGTAAAGAAACATTTGGGCCTCTAAGCTATTTGGGCAAGCATAGAACACGATTTCTTTTCGATAATAGATTAAATCACTTAGCTCCTTTTTGAATTAATCACCTAGTTCCAAAGATGGTCACATACACCAAGTGTTAAAATATTAAGAGTGCAGGATGATTATAAGTTTGGTGTTCTTTGTGTTGAAAGAAACTTACCATTTTAGTGCTAAATTAAAATAGAGAAAAAATAGAATGGCATGTAGTTCAAGGGAAAGAGCTTATATTTTCATGTAGACTCAGTTCAACAAATACCTTGAAGTTGAAAAATAGGTGAAAAAACAGTTCAAGTTGAGGAAAAGAGAACTTGAACAACAGTTAAATAAAGAATGTAGCGAAAGTGAAACTAATTGATAAATCCAAGATTAACAAATCAACTTAGCATAGAAGTAGCTCTATATCTATATAAACAACAACATCATTATAGAGAATGCATATGAAAATAGGTATCTAAGAATTTTTAAGTTGGAGAGAGAGAAATGAATGAAACTTTGGGAAAGAAGAAAAACGAATTTATCTACAAATGTATGACAAAGAGGCCTTTTTTATATGAGTTTGAAAATGATATAAAAGAAGGATCTGAAGTTGGAGTTTCCTTTCAGTTGGTGCTGATAAACAAAGAGTTGGTTCTTCCTTTAGGTTGGTGCCTAAAAAAATATCAAGTTGGTGCTTGAAAAGACAAATAAAGTTGAAGCTTTTGTAGGTTGTAACCTACACAAAAATTGATGTTGATGTTGGAGCTTTATTTTGCATCACTAAAACAAAAATTGTGGTTTTTCTAGTTGGGTTTCCACGTTAATATCTTGTGTCTATATTTTATGAGATTGATGTGCTATTGTTTATTACTGTGTTGCTAGGTATTTTTACTTTAAGAAAGGAATTTTAAAAATTGTTAAAATATTGATTCACTCCCCCTCTTCGTATGTTCCTGCTTACTAACATTTTCTAAGAATGTTTTTATTTTTTATGAACTTTGGACTTACATGGAGAAATACAAGGTTAAACTTGGAGAAAGTAGTTTAACATAAAACCAATTCTCACTAGTGCTACACAACACCCACGGTGGACTAAAAGAAGCCATAGTGTGGCGCCACGATAGATGGTATCAGAGGCTACTTTTTGAAGGTGGACATTGACAGAAATTGAAGGTAGAAATATGTTGAAGTCTCGTTTAGCAAGGGCATCTAGGAAAACTAAGTCAAGGCCAAGCTGAACACAGTTAAAAAAGTTTAAGAGTTGGTGATTTATGGTCATAACGCATTCACAAATTCGACTCATCGAGAACGCAGGTGAAGAAACTCAAGTGACAAGTGAGTCCAACATGACCGCATATGATATTTTGATGAATAAGGTGTTGGATTAAGTAGATGAGATGAAAATAATGATGACTAAAATTAAGGCAGAGAAAGCCAAACTCAAAGAGAAGATTGTTGAACAGGAAGCAAGTCACGAAGACCTCAAGGTGAAATATGACTACCTTGAATGGAGGTATGATCATACCATGAATTAAGTTAAGGGATTTGAGGTTTCCAGAGATCAAGGAATGGAAGAGATCGCAAAGTTGCAAAAGAGTCTTTCCGAAGCTCTAAATGATGTTGTGATATTGAAGAAAGAAGTTGGGAAACATTTTACTAGTGGAGGCTCCCAAATCAAAATAAAAGAGCCTAATTCATATGATGGATTAAAGATCACCAAGACTCTTGGAAAATTTCTATGGTACATAGAGAAATACCTTGAAAGATTGGAGCTTTCCTCTTGAGAAGTCAAGGTCAAGGTTTCTGCACAGTTCCTAACAAAGGATGCCAAAATGTGGTGGAGAAGAAGGATGGATCAGATTGCCCATGGTGATGCTAAGGAAATCAAAACTTGGGAAGAGATGAAGGAAGAATCATGTTGGCTCACTTTAGCACACAAGATGAAACATGGGATACACATACGAAGATCAAGTATATCAAGCAAACCAATAGTTTATGAGCTTAGCGGCATAGATTTTCTAGTGTAATCTTAGAGTTTCCTTACATGGTTGAGAAAGAAAAGGTTTTCAAATTCATTATTGGATTGAAACCTTGGGATCGAAATGAGGTAAAACAACAAAATATCAAGACACTTGAGGAGGAATTTGTTGTTGTTGATTGGTAAATTAACCATGATGAAGAATAAGTAAGACAAGCCAAAGGAATAGAATTTGAAGCAAGACAAGTGGAAAACTGAAAGGAAAAAAACCATTGAAATGTTGGTTGTGTGAGGGTTACCATGTGGCTAAGAATTTTCCTTTGAAACTAGGAGCCACAGTTGTTACTCAGTCACATGGAAAGAAGAATTCATAAGAAGAAAAAACAACAATTTGTGTGATGTAGGTTTTTGGTGTTGTAGCAGCAATGAAGGCTATCCCAAAACATGATCCTGAGAGGCACAAGTTGGAGTACGTTGAGATGAAAGTTGGGTAGGGTACGTTACTCGCTATGGTGGAAAATGAAGTGACTCACAACTTCATGTGAGAAGAGGTGCGAAGAAAATTTGGACAGATGTTTGTTCCAACTCAAGCATGTCTTAAAGCATTGAACTCACCACTATGTCAAGTCATTGGAATTGTAGAGGGTGTCGAAGTGAGAATTGGTAAATGGAAAGGTAAACTTCGCAATTGTTTGTATAGATGATTATGAAGTAGGTTTGGGATTAGAATTTACGAAACAGTATGAAGCACTGGTCGTGCCACATTTGAAGAAGTTGTTCATATACGATGTAAGGGAGGAAGAACTATTGAGTATTCCAACCACGGGAGCCATGAAAGGTGAGTATAAGATAACAACGATGAGTGTAGAGAGAAGGATCAGAAAAACAATTAAGATGTCTATGAGAGGTTGAACTAAACAAAGGAAAAACTCATGGCATAGAAATAAGTTATAAAAATTTTGTCAAATAGTGTGCTGCATTTGACAGACAGGCTAGAGGCAAAGGAAGCTTGCACGATGGAGTGTAATATTTTAGATTTGGAAAACCAATGAAAGGAATACCGTGATGCATACATGTAAAATTTAGAAGAGGAAGATGTGGACACTTGGATTGAGATGTTGGACCGTGATGAATATGGGAGTAGAAGGTCATCTACTTTCCCTTCCCCACCCTCATTCTTAACTTTGAGAAAATATGGGTTCACTGTCAACTGCTAAAGGAAATGAGACCCCTTTAAAGTGATGCACATACCATAGTGGAAAATAATATGGATGATCATATGACAATAGGGTGCGATGATAGTTGTGATGTTGCTAAGATGTATGCGTTCTTATGGAGGAGTTTCTATCGTCAGATTATCCACCCAACTAGCCACCAACACAAGGGGTACGATCACATGTTTTTCTTGTAGGGTTGCAATCGATTATGGGCATGGAGCAGGTTGTAGGTGAAGCTATCTAATTGTTGTGACGGGGATGGAAGACTTGGAAAAGGAGTTTGTTGAGATGGTGTTATCAAGGTAAATAACATTTTTAAAGTGGGGGAGGTTGTCAAGACCCTAAGTTGTCATCGAGATCAACGACTTCAATTGAAAACCCACAAACACTAGGAGTGGTGAAAAAACGAGGTGGAACCGTGTTAAGGAGATCGAATGATGAGGCACGATCACATAAGGTAGGGAAACCACCCATGTGATGAGGAACTACTTGGCCAAGACTTAGAACACACGAAATGAGAGAGTTGAAACAATGAACCCAACCACATGGAGGTATGCCCGGGTCCACATGGAAACAGCATAAGGCAGCATGCACGAGCTGGAGGGGTGTGTGCCCTAGGTGCACCTACTTGAAGGTCGGGCATTGGACGTTGTGTTGGGTGTGATGTGGTGGGAATGACAGGATGGCTGCATCCATGTAAATGACACAAGGCAGATGGAGTAAACAACAAGGCAGTGTGATGGGTGATGTAGCATGGAGCACATGACAACAAAGCACCTAAGTACAGGTTCGCGCACATGACCCAAGTCAGGACGACCCAGTGGCATGCCTGCATAGCCCAAGTCAAATCATCCAAGGAACACGCACACCCATGAAGAGGCGCCCACACAAGAGGAAGGGTCAGCTCGATATTGCGAAGGCGTGTGAGCCCACATAAAACCCATGAGAAAAGAAGAATATATATAAGAGAGGAACTCAACGAGTTGTTTCAGCCAAGATAGTTAGACAAAGAGGAAAGACAACGTTAAACAAATCACAAGGGTGAGACTGCAATATCACATAAATAACCAAGGGAAAGTTGCACAATGAAAAGAATGTAGCAAAGGAGTGCAGGATGAAGGTGACACTCACCAGTTCTTTGAGGAAAATCGAATGGTTTTGTTGGGGCACAAATTCTTGGGGTTTCTGGGTAGGTCCGTAGGTGTAGGGAAGTGCTGCACAACTTTGTGAATTTGTTGGACGCGTTTGTTGGCCTAGGTCAAAAAAATGTCCCACTGTTGTAATATTGTATTGTTATAAACTATATTTCAAGTAATAAACGAATTATAGGGGCAAAGATATTTTAGGAGTTTCCCCCTCTCATCGTATATTCTTGTTGACTACTCTGTTTGCGATATCATGATTCTATTTTTGTTAAGTTTATGTTATCATAGAATTGTATAATTGAAAGAAGAAAATGAATTGAAGTGTAATTTCTGCTACATATTGAATGAATTGAAGAAGTACGTGATATTAAATGAAAAGTTGACTAAGTTTTGAAGTGTTAGGCATAGTCCAGGTGAAAGTAGTTTAACTTAAAGCGCAATCACATCGATGTTGTATAGTGACCATGGTGGAATATAATAAACCATAACGTGGGGCCATGATAGATGGTATCCGATTCTACTTTGTGAAGGTGGTCATTGATAGAAGTTGAAGGTTGAACTGTGTTGAACCCTAGTTTACCAAGGGTAGAGATAAACTAATTCAGGGACAAGCTCAACACAGTGTGATATAATTAAGAGTTCGTTTATGGTCATAATGCATTCAGAAAGTCAATTGATGGCAAAGGTGGGTGAAGAACCTTTAGTGATAGGTGATTCAAACATGATCTTAGATGCGATTTTGATGAATAAGGTGTTGGACAAGTAGAGGAGATGAAAATAATGATGAATAAACTTACAGTAGAGAATTATGAACTCAAAGAGAATATCATTAAATAGGAATCAAGTCACAAAGGCCTCAAGAAATGATATGGCTACCTTGAATGGAGATATGATCAAACCTTGAATGAAGTTAAGGGACTTGAGGTTACCAGAGATAAAGGAATGGAAGAGATCTTAAAGTTGAAAAAGAGTCTTTCTGAAGCTCTGAATGAGGTTGTGATCTTGAAGAAAGAAATTGGGAAAGGTTAGATTGGTAGAGTTGCCCAGATCAAAATAAAATATCCTTATTCATACAATGGAGTAAGGAGTGCAAAGATGCTTGGAAAATTTCTATGGGACATAGAACAATACCTCAAGATATTGGAGCTTACCTCTGAAGAAGCGAAGGTGAAGTTTGTTGCACAGTTGATAATGAAGGATGCCAAGATGTGGTGGAGAAGAAGGATGGATAAGATTTTCTATGGCGATGCCGAGGAAATCACGACTTGGGAATATATGAAAGAAGAATTGTTGGCTCACTTCATCCCACAAGATCAAACATGGGATGCACATATGAAGATAAAGTATATACATAAAATCATAAGTTTACAAGGTTATCAGCGTGAATTTTCTAGTATGATCTTGGAGTTAACTGAAACGACAAATAAGGACACGGTTTTCAACTTCATTATTGGATTAAAAACTTGGGTTCACAATGAGGTAAAGCGATAGAAGATCAAGACAATTGAGGAGGCATTTTTGTTGTTAATAGGTTGGTTTACCATCATGAAGAAAGAGTGGAAGACAAGAAGAAGAATTTAGATAAGCTGAAGGAAAAGAATTCAAATTAAGATGAAGCGAAGAAAAGTGGAAAACCAAAAGGAAATAATCTGTTGAAGTCCTGGCTATGCAAGGGAAACTATGTGGCCAAGAATTTTCTTTTGAGACTAGGAGCCATGAATTTTATGCAGTCAGATAGAAACAATAAGGCACAAGTAGAAAAAAACAACAGTTAGTGTGATTCAAGTTTTGGGTACTGTAATAGCGACGAAGGCTTTCCCAAATCATGATCCCGAGAGGCACAAGTTGGAGTATGTTGAGATGAAAGTTGGGCAGGGTACGTTGCTCACTATAGTGGACAACGGAGTAACCCATAACTTTACGCGGGAAGAGGCGGAAAGAAAATTTGGATTGAAGTTCGTTCCAACTCAAGTACGTCATAAAGTAGTGAACTCACCACCAGATCAGGTCACTGGAATTGTAGAGGACGTGGATGTGATAATTGGTGAATGGCATTGTAAATTTGACTTCTAAATTGTTCGTATGGATGATTACGAAGAAGTTTTGGAAATACACTATATGAATCAATATGAATCAGTAGTCGTGCCACATTCGAATAAGTTGTTTATTTAAGATGTGTAACAACCCTGAAATTCATGTAAAAAAATATAAGACCAAGTTCATGGGACACATATTCCAGTCTGAATGGTGGGAAAAACATCCTAGTGGGTGTTCACTTCAGTTTATTAATGTCTCAGGAAATTAGCAAAGGCAATGGAAAATGCTTTGGAAAGGAATGAGGCATTATTTGGAATTTATTTATGAAAATAATGGAAAATAGGAGAAAATGAAGCTGAAAGGTCACAAGTTGCAGTGAAGAGGAAAATAAAGGAAAATAATGGAAATTTATGAAAATAGAGGCCTCATTGATAAAAGATTCTAAGGATTAGTTGGTAGATTTTGACAAGTTTTGGGGGAGATCTCTTCTATTCTCTCTCTCTCGTACTCTTGGACACTTAGAGTTTCATGGGGAACTCTTGGAGGAGAGTGGCATACTTGGGATTCAGAGCAAGAGGCAAAGGAAAAGCAAGAGAGTGCAAAAGGATGGCGAGATCAACAACTACAACTATATTTATTTGTAGGTATCGAGTTGCATGTATGGTTTCCTTGCTAGTTTTTGCATGCATGGCACATGCATGTGGTTTCCTGGTTATGATTTTCCATTGGCATGGAGGATTTCCTTGATTGACAATGGTTTTTCCTAGGCTTGCCCTTTCCTGGAAAGTCATGGTGTTGTGGGAGTCTTCCCTTTTGTTTTCTGGTTGGTTCTCATGTTCGTTTGGTTGTGGGTTGAGCTATTAGTTCCTAGATCCTTGGTTGGAAAATTTATATGGAGCCCTTGGTGGGTTGAGTTACTAGTTCCAGAGCCTTGGTTGGACAAACACTCTAGATATCGACAACAATTGTGCGTTGAATTACTAGTCTTGGAGCTTTCATTGAAATAAACACTTTGGATCCCTGGATAACTTGGGTAGAGACTAGTTTGGTGATGGTTAGTGATGTCCAACCGTAAGGTAGAACCATTGGTTGAGGGTTGAGGTGGTTTGGCCTATGGAATCCCTGGTTTTGTTTTGATGGACTTCTTCTATGAGATCCCACATTCATGCTTGGAAAATGGCATGGGGGTGATTGGTTGAAGAGAGATTTGGCTCAGCCAATCTATGATAGGTGGAACATGGAAGTCCAAAACCTGGTTGGCTTATGCATTCATTAATAACATTTTCTTCTCCTTGGTATTTCATGTGTAAATGTACTGGCTCATATGTGGTATTTATGGTTGTTGTATCCTTGTTATTTTTGTTGGTTATGATCATGTTTTATGATAGTGATGATGTATGGATATCATCACGTTTCGATCTATAAATGAATGAAAAATGCACATATGAACTAATAGATTATAATCCAACTAATGTGATAAGGCATCAATTCTTCTTAGCAATTATTAGACAAGTATGAGGCTTCTATTATCAATATGTTGTTGAAACCTGTAGGTTTCATATTTGTGATATGTTTGATGAAATTTTTGTCATGGTTAGGCTTGGTGAGGCCAATTCCTTGATCAAGTTTTGTGTTAGATGATTTTTCTTGGTGTTATTTATTGTCTCAGAAAGTATCATTAAGTTTCGGGTAGTGGCTTGGAGACTAGACCTAAAAAGTGGCTTAAATATCACATTCTTTAGCACAAAACTAGCTAAAAAACATAGTCTCTCCCTTGTAGGCATTGTGGGAGAGAATGGAGGGTCCCAGTCGCATGCATTCCCATGTCATGGGAGTGACTAGGAGTTTAATTCATTGAAAGGCTAGGTTAACTTAGGGGTTGGGAACCTGGAGTGGCAGCTTAGTTCCTATTGGTCCTTTAACACCCAAGGGAGGTCTATAAAGTGGTGTTTTGTAGTTCCACTTCCTTCACTACAATTAGGGAGTTGAATCATATCATAGTAACTCTTCGTCATATGTTTACCTCGGTGGATTGGTTAGCTTGTGTAAATGTGGGAGGAGGGTGTTATAGATTGGTATTAGAGCATGGTTCAACACTTGAACTGGATAGGCGGAGTGTGTTTTTCATGCATACATGTCAGTTACCTGTGTGTTCTTTATGTTTGTGGACTATGTGCTTGTTGTGTATGCATGGTGGTGGTCATTTTTGTAGTTGAGTCGCCATGTCAAAGTTGATGGTGTTGTTGTCGGATGTGATCGTCATGAGTTTATGTTAGTTATGCATTTTTTATGCATGTCAGTTGTTATGCATGCATTTTCATGATTAAGGTTGTTTTCCATGAGGTCATTGTAGGCATTTTAGGTCATCATGATGTATTTTATATGTTATGATGTTTATGTGTTGGTTGAGATAGAGCAGCAGATGCAAATCATCAAAGTGAGGTTGCATCACTAGACTTTAGGGTGAGAGTAGATCATCATATAGGTTTGTATATTTGGCATGCATGCATGTTAGTTAATGGATTGTTATATGCATTAGGGTTATAAACATGTTTGTCATTTTATTTTTGTTCTGGTTACATGCATGGTAGATGCTAGTGAACTAGTGTGGTCATATGCATATGTGCCTAATTGTCATGAATGATAGTAACTTGTTGTTATATGCATTGTTGTTGTTGTTTTATGTTATTTAACTTGATGATTATGTTATATGTTGTTGATGAGTGTGTTATATGTTAACTCATTGTTGTTATATGTTAGTTAACTTGATGATTAGATTTATTGCAGTTAAGACCTTGATGTTATATGTATCATGCGAACCTGGCTTGACATATGCATATGATTAGGCATATGGCATTCATGTATGAGTTAATATATATTGTGATATTATGTCATACTAATCTATATTGATTGTGCATATGTGATTGTTATGCATGAGTGACAATTGTTTATGAGTTTATGATGTGAACATGTTAGCTAGTTATTCTTATGGAAATCATGACCTTATTTATGTTTGAGTTGATATGTTGTGAAGTTATGTCATGCTACTCTAGATTGATTGTGAAGACAAGATAGCCTCCCCTGAAATACATCAGGTATGAGTTTTCTTATGCCGTCTACTTGGTGCTTGAATTTTTTATTATGTCATATATATGGTGTTTGATTGTTTGGTGTCTATTATGTCACCTATATGCTGTTTGCATGTTTGATTAATTGCATGATATGAGTTTGTATCTATAAGATTGCTTGAATGAATGATCTTGTTTTAATATGGTTGTACTAACACATATGTGTCGAGATAGTTGATATGTAATTGAGTGTAAGTAGGTGATAGTTGGAGCATTATTTATTATGATTGATGACTATGAGTTGACTGTTGGTTATGACATCACTGTTCATATTGGTAGTGGGACAAGGTAATATTTGATGTGTTTATATAACTAACGGTTGGGTGATGTGACAGTGCATGGTACGAATCGATTACAACAAGGTAAAAAAGGAAAAGGTAAGGAATTGGGAGAGAATTCCTTTGGGATATGTTTGGAGCCACAATAACAAATGAATGAGTGCTTTGCATACAAGAAGTCTTCTTAATGTCAATTTGTTTAAAATTATGTGGATATGTGCTATATTCATGGACATGTATTTAACGGGTATAACAACTGGTGTCTAGTTATAGCTAGATATGTCAATGGAATTGGAGCCCCTTGAGAGATGAAACATATGTGTTCAGTTACAAGGCATCGTGCTTGGCACAATAAGGTTAGGTATGCATTATATTGTTACATTTATTTATACATTGACAATTACGTGTTTATGGTAGTATGATGCATGGGAATTCATGGAAAAAGAGACTACCATGAAATATTGAATAAGGCTCCGGTTGAGCTTTCCCTTAGAGGCATTGAGAACCCATGGGGATTGAGTCACGTTGTTTGTTTCTAATCTTGTGCTTTTGGTCTTTTGTGAATTGTTGCACTTGATTTGATTTATTTTTTTTGTGTCTAGTGCATGATCATGCCACTTTTTTTATGGTGTCGTATTGATATTGGTTTTCATGGTTTTCTCCCTGTTTTTTTTCTTGTTCTTTCCTTTCATGTTTTGAGGGTCTTAGGAATTTGTTGGGAAAGAGTAATTTAATGGAGTTCAGGAAGAGCTGAATGAAACACAATAGGTAATGTAAGACTTGGATGAAGCATAATGCATAAGTAAGGGAAAATGAAGGAAATAATATGACATATAGTTGGATTGGTTGGGTCTACTGATGTAAACAGATAGTGGTAGGTCAATAGTCATGAGAAAATTAATCAAGAAATGTGAAGTAAATGGATTTGTGGCATCAAATTCCTTAGGTATGTTGGGAATTGTTGTTCTCAATGTTGTGCATGTGTTGCATAGATAAAGGGAGTTATATTAACCTAGACCTTATGCTATTTGGATATTATGTTGTGATCATGATTATGCTAATGCCTATATATGTATATATGCCATTGTTTGATAGGGTAGAAATCATGATTGTTTAATGCTAATGCTTATATGTATGTATGTATGTCGTTTTCTGATTGGATCACAATTGTTTTATGCTAATGTTTATATATATGTATGTATTCATGCATCTATGTAACTATATAACAAGGTTGTCAGGGATAATTTTGTGGAGGATTGATTGCTTATGCAGGTGAAGGGCATGAAAGAAGTTCCTAGTCTTATGGGGAATCAAGTGGGGAGAGTAGCCTCAACAAATTTATGAGGTTAGTATCATGTGGATATGAGTTGATATTATGTGTTTAAACTATGCCTATGTTTATGTTATGGATAAGTAATGTTGACAGATACATCTTTGAAATGACAACAACTTGATCCACGACATGCTAGGATAAGCATGGATGGGGGAGAGACACTAGAAGCAAGGTTGCTTGGTAGAGACAATGTTGTCTTTGGATGTGTGGTACTACTGTTGTGTATATGTTGTGCATGTTGTATATTCAGGGATTGTACCTATGGTGATGTTTACATGTAACATATGTAGTATTGTGTACATACGTTTTTGTGTCACTGTTGTATATATGGTGTTGTGTGTATACTACATATGTAGTGTTGGGTATATATGGTGCTATGTACATGTTGGACATGCGGTGTTGTGTACATATTGCACTGTGCACATGATGGATATGTGGTGTTGTGTGCATATGGTGCCGTGCACATGTTGGATATGCGGTGTTGTATACATATGGTGATATGTACATGTTGTATATGTAGTGCTATGTACATATGGTGTTGTGTGCATGTTGTACATGTGGTGCTATGTACATATGGTGTTGTTTGCTTGATTGTACATGTGGCGTTGTGTGCATGTGGTGTTTTGTACATGTGGTGTTGTGTACATGTCATGCATGTGGCATTGTGTACATGTTGTGTCATGTACATGCCATGCATGTGGTGTTGTGTACATGTGGTATTATGTACACGTTTTATAGGTGTTGTGGTGTACATGTGGCGTTGTGTACACATTGTGCAGGTGGTGCAATGTACATGCGGTGGTTTGTACACGTTGTGTAGGTGGTGTTGTGTATAAGTGGTATTGTGTACATGTTGTACATTTGGTGCTGGTTTACATGTGGTACTAATGTACATGTGGTATTATATGCATGTTTCACATTCTATGTTGTGTACATGCGGTACTATGTATGTGCATTATGTAGTCATGGTACCATGACATGTGTATTCGTTGTGTTGTACTCTATGTATTTTGATGTACACCAAGTGTTGGTTTGTGTGTTGTGTTGTACACCAGGTGTAGGTGTATATGTTGTGTTGTACACTAGATGTAGGTGTATGTGTTGTGTCATAAATTGGGCATAGGTGTATGTGTTGTGTTATACACCCAGTGTAGGTGTATGTGTTGTATTGTACATCGGGAATAAGTGTATGTGTTGTGTTATACATCGAGTGTAGGTGTATGTGTTTTGATGTACATTTTATATGTGTACATGATTGAGAAAAAGAAAAGCAAATGGGTGTTTCTAGGTGTGGCAACCGATCTAGTGTGTGTACAGAAAGGACAAAGGAAAAGCAAGAAGTAAGGATCGATTGAAGGATAAGAATCAATATTTTATTTCAGTTTTAATTATGCATGTGATCTATGATTATGGTTTATGATGGTTACATGTTATCTACAATTATGATTTATGATGGTTACATTTGAGCTAATCGTATGTGATGTGCTTATACATTGTGATTTGATCAAACAATTACTTTGACTTGTTGTGACAAGAAGTGAATAGGATTGCAAGTGTACCTTGTTGAAAAGCTACCAATGAGGTATGATTTGAATTTATTTCAATTCATTTTGAGTCTAATGGGAATTATGTTCTTGGTACAAGCAATATTGAAATTCCCGATTGGGTGATTGGAATTGACTACAAGAATTAGCAGCAAAAACAAAAATGAATTGAAATAGGTAGCAATATGCTGGTAAAGCACTTCAGGAGTAGGGCCATTGTGGGACACTAGTACCCAATAGTGTCCATTTATTTCCATGAGCATGCATGAATGGTATGATGGCTTTGAGGCAGGGATATGCCTTGGTTTTTGGAACTTTTGATGCAAGGAAACCTTAACAAAGGAGGGGTTGCCTGAGTGTGAAGTAGGAAATGTTCCCTCTGCGGATAGAGGAAACCACTCTAGCCCAAGAGTGGGTCTAGTCACAACAAAACAAAACAACAATCAATTTCCTTAAACAGTGATCATTGAAGGCCTACCTCAAACCGGTGTTCGATGAAGCTTCCATTACACTGCCCCAGCTATCGTTTCCTTCTCCTCAATGAGTAATTAACCTGAAACAACACAAGAGAACAACATAACACATAATTGCAAATGACAATGATCTATTTACTTATAGAGTCAAGGAACCATAAGCTATCAAGCATATTATACACAAGACATAGGGAACCATCATTGATTATATTAGAATAAATCAAAAGCAAAGCTTACAACTAAGCCTTGACATCACAAGCCTTCTCGAAGGGTCCATCCGGTATGTTTCTTCAAGTGTTCACTCTCAAGAATAGATCTCCCAAATGGATGGTAACTCTCTCTCTCACTCAGAAGCTCTAATACAAGGCTAAGGCACTCCACAACCAATTTCTAATCTATTAGCAATTGACACTGCAAACTCACACCAAAGCTAGCTAATTTGCTTCAATCCAAAACCAAGAACTAAGAACTAGCTGATCATAGCAATGGGGAATGCTTTTATAGGAGGAGGAACCTCCATGAAATAAGGGACACGGAGCTTATCTTCAAGGGAGGTTTCTTAAAGGGTGGAACTACCATCCTAGAGGAGGAAATGCGAACTCCTTTGACCCAACAACGAGCTCTAGAATCACCTAGAAGCATTATGTTTGAACTAATTCGCCATATCTGGATCATCGTGAGTCATACACTAGGGATCAATGATGATGTTGCATGGAAGCAGTGCATTCAGACAAATTGTCGCAAGAAGAAACTAGAGAACTTGCGGTGAGCCCTAAAATCTGACCATCGCAGGAAACTGATGTACCCCTGCGATGACACCGTGACATTATAGGTCAACACAGAGAATCATTGCAAGAATAATGATGCTTACTCACGATGATGCAGAAATATAGGTAAAAGGGTCAATCTTTAGGATTAGAGAGCACTTTCTTGATCTTCTTAAATGAGTGGGAAGATATGGACATGTTTGTATGATGTATGACACAGTGGAGATGTCGCTTGGGGATTGATTTGAGTGTCAGGGACAAATTACTGTTTAACAGATGCCCCCTAAAGCATGAAGTCTGAGAGAGTGGGAGGGGTGAAATGCTTTACAAAATCATAACCAAACCGGAACACCATCGTGGAGAACTTGCAGGCACAAGTACAACTGATATCTCGGATAGTAAAATACATGTAGTCTAGGCATGGGCACAACTATCCAAAAGACATATGAAGTTTGGTCTATGGTATGGATGCAACCACCCAGTCAATAAGACCATATATAAAGATAGAGGTATGGTCACAGCCATCCAGAAAAACTCAGGTATGATCGTAGCCATCCGATCAAAGAGTCATGTATGTAATCATGAACCAATCCACGCAACCTGAACATATGTAATCTTAGTCCGGGGTCTTGAAACCCAACTGATCATAGTACAATTTCTAACATGTGAATAAATGTGCTGAAGTCAAGCATGGTAGAAAGTCACTTTATTACCGGTCGATGATGTAAACCATTAAGAAGGGAGAGAGAGACCACCAGTAATGTCAATGGTTCTCAAGGTACTTCCAGTACAATCCACAAAGTGTGAAGAATGATTTGAGGTCAAACACTCGTGGGATCACCTGATTGAAGACAAATGATGTAAGTCTGTCATCGAGCACGAAGAACTTGCCATTGAAGCAAGCAAGCTCCAAGGTACCAAAAGGAATCTCTAGATCGACTTCCTGGATAATGAGCTGGTGTCGACAGGAAGTGAGCCATTGCAGGAGGGCCATAATGTTTCCCCTATCAACAACATGAGACAAGGAACAAGAGGAAGATGGTGAAACAGAGAAACAGAGGAGGAGGTAAGGGTGAAAACTTTAGAATGATTATACTCTTGAACATATCAGCGACACGACTCTTGGGGGGGGGGGCAACATTTTGGTACCAAGGGATCGGAGGTCAGATGGAGACGACAAGGATCAAACGGAATGAGGAAAAATCGAAAACCCAAATCCCGGAAGGCTAATGACGATGTGAGGATGTCCCAAACTCAGCGAGAAGCAAAAGTTTTGATGTTCAAGAGTGACTAGCCGCCATAAGTAACCAATGACAATTTCCAAAATTTCCCCCCACCATTGTTGGAAAGTACCCCAATTATTTTTGAAAAACAAGCTTGAAGGGGATAACATATGCTTGTGACATAAGTTCGTCCTTCAGACAAATGCAACCTAATAAAATTTTAACAAGCCCTAGGGAGGAGAAGCTTGAGTCTCATCATGGAGATGAGTCCAATGTCATCATAGTTTATCGAGTCCGACATAGGTAAAACTCGGAGTCTTTTTCATGTTTAGAGAGTTTGAAAAAGACACAGAAAAGAAAACTTTAGGGGGGTCATTTTTCGTAAATTTGTGTTCCTCGAGCCCGAAAAAGTAGAAAACAATACTCGAGAGAACCTCTTGACCATTTTGATCAAGGATTACTTTTCGTAATTAGTGTTCTTGATACGAAAAAGTAAAAAAGCGAACGAAGACAGGACGTTTCATAACCAAAAATGAGCCTGAAACGAAAGAAGCTTGGTCGTCTTTTCATGTTTATACGGTCGGAAAAGAGCTGAAAGTGGACCACCTTTTCATTCCGTTTAACGAGTCAAAAGGAAAACTCGACAATATTTTCGTCTTTAAAAAGTCGTAAAAAGGCTTAAAGAAGACTTGCAGAAAATTTTCACAATATGGACCAAGCATGTCAATCATTAAACGTATCTATTGCCCCTGTTTCTGCACAGAAAAACGAAATATAAGATTCATTCGGCAAAAATATGCATCATAATATTGAAAAACTAGGTCAAAACCCTAAAATCATAGGTAAAAATCAAAACATGTTGTAAAACCCTAAGTCCTATAGTTAAAAAACCCTAAAATTTTGAAAAATATCTATATAAAGACCCATGGTAAATCATTTTTACATTTGTGTTTTGAGTTTTAACCTTTGGTAATTTTTTCAACTACGTACCTATGCGATCTTGGAGCTCAATTCCATCACGTGTGATCAACAATTTTGTGCGAGAATTTCACCAAGTAAGTACATCAATCTCATCCCTGCATTTTAATTGTTTTTAAGTCGAATTTCATGCATTTTGGGTGGATTTGGGAGGATTTTTGGTTTCAAATCCGCACCTCGGTCATTGCGGAAGTCCCACACGGGTTTGTGACGATTGAGGAATTTACACACACCACAATTGGCATCATTGCGGGAAGCACGTGTACCCCTATGACGATTTGACAAAAAATGAACTCTGCAATTGAGCCGTCATAGTTGTTTTAAAAATAGCCGTGACCGTGCCATGAACATGAATTTTTTATTTTTGACATCATTTCAAATCAAGAAAGTGGCTCAAAATAATTCTAATCAATTTCCATTTGCTTATGCAGGGTGCAAAAATGGTGTATGCCTGGCAGGAGTGAACGCATGAAATTGACGATGAAAGAGCCCTAAATGACCCACAACATAGAAGAGCCCTATAGAAATGTGGGTTACTAAAATTCTTCCTCACACCTTCTCTTTAGGCACAACTAGACTTGCTCTATTTCTTGATTCACTCGTGGAACCCGATAGAGGGTGAGTTTATCATTCGGGGTCAGGAGATTGAGTTCGATACGATCGACATATATTTCCTAACAGGCTTATCTTATTGAGGTGAGAAACCCCGCATGGAGGGCATGCGAGTTGCCGGAGAGACTCTCGACATGTTGATTGCACGAGTGTGCCCGGGGGCACGCAAGTCACCCACTAGTGGGAAGCTGCAGATCCCAACCATGGAGGAGTTGACACTACATGTCTTGCTTTTTACGATCATGAGAGTGGCAGGCTCTCAAGCACAGCATGAGGCGACTAAGACCCAACTGTGGTTGGCTCTAAATTGCCTTAACCCAACCATGTATGACTGGGCCAAGGTAGTGTCTCTAAACCTAAAGAGATAGCTGACCAAGTGCCAACGTGGAGAGACCAAACAATTTGGATATGGGTCCATCCTGGTACTGCTCATGCTAGAGCAGGTACTACTTCAGCTGTAGGACATGGATGTTTCAATGCCAGGACTGCGAGAGACCCATATCACTAGATGGGCACATGTGATGCCACGAGGAGGTGGCGGTCGGCCAGTCTCATGGGGGAGCACTCTTCATCGAGTGGTTGGATCGACAAAAGGTTTTCATTGATGATTGGCCCAATGTGGGCACAGACTTCTGAGGAAACCTTGACATGCTGCTCTTGCACGACGAGCAATGGGAAGAGAGAGGTAACACACTTGGTTAACCACCACACTGTTTATATGTTTTTGTTTTTATAATGTTTTTGGATTTTTAAAATGTATGTCTTAATAATTATGTTCATTTTTTTGCAGATGTGGGACCTAAGAGACCTGTGGGTCTCGCTCCTATAGCATGGAGAGAGGAGAACGAAGAGCTAGCCTTGCCACCCCCAGGTGGTAATGCAAAGGAGGAGATAGCCCAGAACCTCGAGGCTTTGACGGAGGGTATCCTGGACTATAGGGGGTTCGAGGAGGTCCCACAAGAGTACCAGAGACATACAACTGGTGTATCGCCTAGGGTCCACAGACTACTCAGACGAGTAGTGCGGGCAGTGGTTTGCTATAGGGAGTAGAACCCACCACAGTAGATACCTAGGTTTCTTTCTCTGCTATTTTGAGAGACATGTGTCTCAGATGTATCACGAACATATACCTTATTTTTTGACATACACATTATTTTTTGAGTGCCTCGATGTGCCACACAATATTAATTATTATATATTATATATTATATAATATATATTATATTATATATATTATATATTATATATATATTATTTTATATATATATATTTATATATATATAATATTATATATAAATTAGTATATATAATATCTATGGTTTATCACTGTGTTTGATTACTTGCATACAGTGTTTGTTTATAAATTGCGTAAATTTCTGTCTAATACATGATTGGCTAATGCATTAGTTAACGTGTTTAATCTTCTAGGAATGTGTTGATATGTGATAAAATCAAAATTTCTTTCCAATAAGCGAACACACAAATACAACCTTAAAATTTGAGGGTTTCTAACGGAATAATGCCCGTTAAGTTGAAGAACAACAAGTTGAGAGTCCAGATTCACAATCAACACACGAATATCGAGGTTAAAAACCTCGGTCAATAGTTCAATGACAACACTATATTCAGCGAAATTATTTGTGGTACACCCTAGACAAACACCTTGAAGTTCTACTAACTCACCGTGAGGATCGTAGATCACCCATGCCGCAGAGGAGAGATTCTGGGTACTGCAACAGCCACCATCAGCGAAACTGATGTAAGGTGCACCAAACATCTGCACAAGAAGTAAGAAGACACAATAAGTGGCAATAATGCCTACACACTAAGCCACACATGCACACACAACAAACACACATATGTACACAGCGAATGTATGAAAATTCGTGCACAATATTTTTTTAAGATAAAGCCCATTTCAGGGCTTATCAAGAGGATTTCCTTCATATTCAATTAGCTCATAGGCCCCTTTCTACAAAACACGTTTCACAATATAAGGCCCATGCCACATTGGTTCGAATTTGCCTGCCCCCAACGTATCATTCGCTTGATTGTATAACAGGACTAAATCTCCCTCAACAAAAGAACGAGGAATAACAGTTTGATCGAAGTGAGTTTTCACTCTCTCCTTCTATGCTTCGATGACTAGAGAGGCGAGCCAACGGGTCTCATCTAACTGCTTTAGGCAAAGAAGCGTTCTTCTATAGGAGTAGTATTAGGGAGTAATTCGACAGCTATCTTGGGAGAAGGTATCTCGCATTCAATCAGAAGGGTAGCCTCCAGACCATAAACAAGTTGAAACAAGGTAAATTCAGTGGCATCCTTCAATGAGGTACAGTAGGCCCATAAGGCAGAAAACAACATCAAATGCCAATTAGACTTGTGCATTCCAATGGTTCGCTGAATCATCGTAACCAGCGCCTTGTTGACAACTTCGACCTGGCCACTGGCCTGAGGGTAGTAAGGCATTGAACTATCGTGATGCAAGCCTAACTAGGTTGTTAACTCAATCATCATGTGACCACGGAAATGAGACCCATGGTTAGTGACAATAGCCTGAGGGACACCGAATCGAGTAATTACATGATTGAATAAGAACTGAGCCGTTGTCTTACCGTCATTAGATAATGTAGGCATCACCTCGGCCCATTTTGTAAAATAATCGATGGAAACGATAATATACCCATGCCCCCCAGCCGAGCAAGGGTTACAGGTCATAAAATCTATGCCCCATTTAGTGAAAGGGCCTACGTTAATGACAGGGTGCAAAGGGGATGGGGGTGCATGCATCTTCTGTTGTTAAATTAGGGACATGTGATAGGAATGGACAGCAAGTATACAATCCTTGAAAATAGAGGGCCAAAAATAACCAGCGTGGAGGATCTTTTGGGCAGTAGCATAACTAGACATGTGACCACCACAGGCGCCAGAGTGGCAGTCATTCAAGACTCATTCAACTTCCTCGAACTATTGGGTTGTGTTATATTATTTCCACAACTAGCCCACGTAGTTAACCAGGGGTTAGTGGGGGGGAGGTCACAAGGGGTTTGAGGTGTACCCGTAACCCCACTTTATGGGGTCCGGGGTAGTGCCCTAGAAAATTTTGGTTTTGGACACTATGTTAGGTTGGGCAGATGCACCTATGGTTTTGTGCATGAATTTCACATAGCTTTTTTGGACGCGATGGTTTTTTGGTCCATGGTATTGGATGCTTCAACATGTATAAATATGTATTATAACATTGAAAGGAACATAATGAAAAATCAAGCTGGTAGTCCTGGTTTTGGGATCCAAGGGAAAATCTCTATGCATATGTGTTTTATGTATTATGCTCTTGCATTATTTATTTTTTGTGTTTTAGAATTCGTATGCAGGTAATTTCTGTACGGGGTTAAAACCTACATTTTGTATCGGAGTTGTTTTGGCTTCAAGGGGATGCCTCTGTTACTGAGGGGTTTCACTTGAACCTGTGGTAGACCCTATTCAGTGGCAGATCTGCGAGATTGATTCTAGTGGTAAAATAAGATGGTGAGCAGTGGAAACATAGAGATTGAGAAATTTAATGGTCAGAGTTTTGAGTTGTGGAAACTCAAGATGGAGGATCTATTGGTGGATAAAGATCAGTGGATTGTGGTAGATCTGGGTACAAAACCAATGGGTGTGTCCAATGAAGAATGGAAGAAGTTAGTTTAGAAGTCAAAGAGCACAATATGATTGTGTGTCTCAAATTCAGTATTGCTGAATGTATCAGGGGAAGCTATGGCGAAGGCTTTGTGGGACAAGTTAGGGACTCTGTACCAATCTAAGTCTCTGGTGAATGAACTGTTCCTGCGGAAAAAGCTGTATAACCTGAGGATGAAAGATGGAGATTCGATGACAGAGCATCTTAACACATTTAATACTGTGGTAAGTCAGCTAGCATATGTTGATATTAAAATTTCAGATGAAGATAAGTGCATCAGTTTGTTGTGTTCTCTACCAGATTCGTGGGATAGTCTAGTTATTGCAATAGGCAGCAATGCAACTGCCCTGCAGTTTGATGAAATAGTCTCAGCCTTGCTGATGGAGGAAATGAGACGGAAAAATACAGAGAGCCAGAATGGTGATGCCTTGTTTGTACGAGGAAGGTCCCAGAATAGAAACAAAAATAAGTCATCGAGTGGGAGATCTAAATCTAGAGGGAGATCTAAGTCTCCAGGAAAACCTGTAAAGGTGGTGTGCTGGAAATGCCAAAAGGAAGGGCACTACATAAGTGATTGTAAATCTAAATCTCTTGATAAAGGAAAGGGATCTGATCATGCTCCTTTTGCAGAGGAAAAAACCACCTCAGATGAAGGTGGGGATGTGTACTTGGCTTCTTCAAGTACACATGTAGATCATGAGGCATGGTTGATTGACTCAGGTGCATCCTTTCACTTCACTCCCCATAGAGAGTGGTTCTGTGAGTATGAGAAATACAATGGTAGTGATGTCTTCTTAGGGGATGATAGGAAGGAGAGAATCGTTGGTCACAAAAAAGTAAAGTTGAAGTTGCAAGGTGGAAGGGTTAGAACACTTCCAGGTGTTCTGCATATTCCTGCATTGCCCAGAAATCTGATTTTCATAAGAAAGTTGGATGATGCAGGTGTAAAAGCAGTGTTTGAGAAGGAGACTTGCAAGATGGTTTGGGGAGCACTGGTATTGATGTGGGGAGTTCGGATTGGAACTTTGTACAAGTTACAAGGTAGCACTATTGTTGATGGATGCAACAGTTCTATGGTTCTTGAAACTGGAGCTAAAAATCTAGTGGTCTCTGGAGAGAAGACCATGCTGTGGCATCAAAGGCTTGGACATATTGGAGAGAAGGGCCTTCAAATACTTCATGGTAAAAGTATGGTAGAAGGTATGAGTAATAACTCTTTGGATTTTGATTTCTGTGAAAATTGTGTATATGGGAAGCATAATCGGGTGAGTTTCCCCTCTGGTAGTAAGAGGGTGAAATAGATATTAGAGCTTGTGCACAGTGATGTGTTTGGATCTGCGAAGGTTCCATCACTGGGTAAGTCTATGTACTATGTATCATTTACAAATGACTTCTCAAGGAATACATGGATATATTTCCTTAAGAAGAAACCTGAAGTCTTTGACAAGTTTAAATAATTTAAGGCTCTGGTGGAAAACCAGACAAAGAAGAAGATAAAGGTGCTGAGGACAGATAATGGTGGAGAATTTTGTAGCAAGGAAATTCTGTAAGAAATGTGGTATATCACAGCAGAAGACTACTCCATATACACCTCAGCAAAATGGAGCTACAAAAAGAATGAACAAGACATTGATGGAAAGGGCAAGAAGTATGCTTAGTGGTGTCGGGATAGGACAGGAATTCTAGGCAGAGGTGGTGGATACTGCATGGTACCTGGTCAATAGATCACCTTCATCAGCATTCGAGGATAAAACTCCAGAAGAGGTATGGACTGGTAAGAAACCCTCTCTTTCACATATGAGGGTATTTGGATGTGATGCATATGTACATGTTCCAAAGGAGAAATGAACCAAGTTGGATAGTAAATCTGAAAAGTGCATCTTTATTGGGTATAAGGATGGTTTAAAGGGTTATAAGCTTTGGAACACTGTAACAAGGAAGGCTGTGTACAATCGAGATGTGGTGTTCAGAGAGGTAAAAGATGTTATCAAACATGAAATCCAACCAAAGGAACCTGAGAAGATAGAGTTTGAGCTAAAGGAGGAAGAATCAGACTCTATAGTAGAGGAGGAATCAGAAGATGAAGAGCCACAAACTCCAGGTCTGAGAAGATCAGTTCGAGAAAGAAGGCAGCCAGAAAGGTATAGTCCATCTGCTTTCTGTTCAAATATTGTTTTGTCTATTACTGATGATGATCCCAGAACTGTGAAGGAAGCAATGGATTCAGAGGATGGAAAACACTGGAAAGAGGCCATGGTTGATGAAATGGCATCTTTGCACAAAAATGAGGCTTGGGATCCGGTGGAGTTGTCGGCTGGAAGGAAGCCCATTGGCAGCAAATGGGTGTTCAAGAAGAAGGCAAATGTAGAAGGAAATGTGGAGAAATACAAAGCTCGGTTGGTAGCAAAAGGTTATTCCTAGGTGCCGGGAATTTATTTTGTGATATTTTTTCTCCTATTGCTAAGGTAGCCTCTATTAGATTGCCATTATCTATTGTTGTTGCTTTTGATTATGAGCTAGAACAGATGGATGTGAAGACAACATTTCTTCACGAGGATCTGGAAGAGGAGATCTACATGAAGCAACCTGAAGGATTTGTGGTGAAGGGTAAGAAAGAACTAGTATGCAAGTTAAAGAAGTTTCTGTATGGGCTAAAACCGTCACCAAGGGTGTGGTATCAGAAATTTGATATGTTTATATGGGGACTTGGCTTCACCAGAAGCAAAGCATATCACTGTGTGTATTTCAAATTAATTGGTGACTGTGTTATTTATTTGGTCTTGTATATGGATGATATGTTGTTGGTTGGAAATGACAAAGAAATTATCCAGGATTTGAAGACCCAATTGTCCTCCAAATTCGACATGAAAGATCTCGGTGTTGCAAACTATATTTTGGGCATGGAAATTAAAAGAGATCGGGCAAAGAGGAAGCTCTGGTTAAACCAGAGGAAGTATGTCGAGACAATACTGCAGGGGTTTAATATGTAGGATAGTAAACTGGTGAAGGTTCCTATTTGTGTAGGTGTGAGGTTATCTGCTGAACAGTGTCCCAAGACACAAGAAGAGGAAGAGGACATGTCCCGTGTTCCATATGAAAGTGCAGTTGGTAGCTTGATGTATGCAATGGTCTATACTAGACCAGACATTGCACATGCAGTGGGAGTATTGAGCAGATTTATGTCAAAACCAGGGAAGGAGCACTGGATAGTAGTGAAGCGGGTTTTCAGGTATTTGCGTGGCACTAGTGATTATGGTTTGTGCTACCAAGGAAGACCATAATTGGATAAAGTGTTGGATATTCATGGCTTTGTTGATGCAGACTGGGCTAGAGATCTAGACCAGAGAAGATCTACAAGTGGGTATGTGTTTAACCTATTTGGAGGTGTAGTCAGTTGGATGAGTAAGA